>JAHIAM010001735.1:0-81470 GCA_021605205.1 Aegilops longissima
TCAAACTTCAAATCTGACTTGATGGCGGGCGTAGCTTCGATCTGCTCGGATAATGGCCGAATTGGCCTGGTGCAAAAACCGCCCGAATCGAAGATCTGTCCGGGAGAAAAGTCTCTACTGGACCCGCGTCGTTATTGATGATCGAAAGACCTATCGGGCCCTATCGGTGGCGACACAAAGGAACTCTCAATGAAAGCACCAATCTCGGTGTCAAAACCGGCGGATCTCGGGTAGGGGGTCCCGACCGTGCGTCTAGGCGGATGGTAACGGAGACAAGGGACCGCGATGTTTTACCCAGGTTGGGGCCCTCTCGATGGAGGTAATACCCTACTCACTGCTTGATTAATATTGATGATATGGGTAGTACAAGTAGATCTACCACGAGATCAAGGAGGCTAAACCTAGAAGCTAGCCTATGGTATGATTGTTGTTACGTCCTCTGGACTAAAACCCTCCGGTTTATATAGACACGGATAGGTTAGGGTTACAGAGTCGGTTACAATGGTAGGAGATCTACATCCATATCGTAGAAGCTTGCCTTCCACGCCAAGGAAAGTCCCATCCGGGACACGGGGACGAAGTCTTCAATCTTGTATCTTCATAGTCTTGTAGTCCGGCCGTGATGATAGTTCGGCTATCCGGACACCCCCTAGTCCAGGACTCCCTCAGCTACTATCTATGTTGTAACATTTTATTATAATTTGATTACTCACCTCAAAGCTTGTAAGGAGGCTGGCACGAGGCTTACATCGATCCACTTTTGGCGGCCTGAATCCTTGACCACCGCACTCATGCTGATGCGGTTCTCTTAAATCAATGGGCGGCGTGAAGTGCTTCCAAAGAAGTTGTCCGATGCCTCACGGATGGACATAGGCCATCGAACAGGCGGCTTGCCCCTCTTAGCGAGTCGCTTGTGAGTGCGGAACCCTTTGGAGGTTCGGCCGAGCATGTTCGGCCATTGGGGCCAAACTTCTTTGCTGATGACACACAAGTATAGGGGATCTACCATAGTCCTTTCGATAAGTAAGAGTGTCAAACCCAACGAGGAGCAGAAGGAAATGATAAGCGGTTTTCAGCAAGGTATTCTCTACAAGTACTAAAATAAGTGGTAACAGATAGTTTTGTGATAAGATAGTTTGTAACGAGCAACAAGTAATAAAAGTAAATAAAGTGCAGCAAGGTGGCCCAATCCTTTTTGTAGCAAAGGACAAGCCTGAACAAACTCTTATATAAGGAAAAGCGCTCCCGAGGACACATGGGAATATCGTCAAGCTAGTTTTCATCACGTTCATATGATTCGCGTTCGGTACTTTGATAATTTGATATGTGGGTGGACCGGTGCTTTAGTGCAGTTCTTACTTGAACAAGCATCCCACTTATGATTAACCTCTATTGCAAGCATCCGCAACTACAACCAAAGTATTAAGGTAAACCTAACCATAGCATGAAACAAGTGGATCCAAATCAGCCCCTTGCGAAGCAACGCATAAACTAGGGTTTAAGCTTACATCACTCTAGCAACCCATCATCTACTTATTACTTCCCAATGCCTTCCTCTAGGCCCAAATAATGGTGAAGTGTTATGTAGTCGGCGTTCACATAACTCCACTAGAGGCTAGACAACATACATCTCATCAAAATATCGAGCGAATACCAAATTCACATGACTACTAATAGCAAGACTTCTCCCATGTCCTCGAGGAACAAGCGTAACTACTCACAAAAGCATATTCATGTTCATAATCAGAGGGGTATTAATATGCATAAAGGATCTGAACATATGATCTTCCACCAAGTAAACCAACTAGCATCAACTACAAGGAGTAATCAACACTACTAGCAACCTACTAGTACCAATCCGGACTTGGAGACAAGAATTGGATACAAGAGATGAACTAGGGTTTTGAGAGGAGATGGTGCTTGGTGAAGATGTTGATGGAGATTACCCTCTCCCGATGAGAGAGGCGTTGGTGATAGTGATGGCGATGATTTCCCCTCCCGGAGAAGTGTCCCAGCGAGCAGCTCTGCCGGAGCCCTAGATGGTTCCATGAGGTTCCGCCTCGTGGCGGCGGAGTTTCATCGAAAGGTTGTTGCTTATTTTTTCTCGACGAAAGACCTCATATAGCGAAGATGGGCATCCGGAGAGCCACCGAGGAGCCACGAGGTAGTGGGGCAAGCCTAGGCGCCCCCACCCTCGTGGACAGGTGTGGGCCCCTGGTCTTCATCTTTCAGCAAGATTTTCATTATTTATTATAAGACATTCCGTGGAGTTTCAGGACTTTTGGAGTTGTGCAGAATAGGTCTCTAATATTTGCTCCTTTTCCAGCCCCGAATTCCAGCTGCCGACATTCTCCCTCCTTATGTAAACCTTGTAAAATAAGAGAGAATAGCCATAAGTATTGTGACATAACGTGTAATAACAGCCCATAATGCAATAAATATCGATATAAAAGCATGATGCAAAATGGACGTATGAACTCCCCCAAGCTTAGACCTCGCTTGTCTTCAAGCGAAAGCCGATAACGATAAATATGTCCCCATGTCTAGAGGTAGAGGTGTCAATAAAAATAAAATACGGACATGAAGGCATCATGATTATTCTCATAACAGCAACATATATAGATATTGTCATATGATTTCTTATGCTCAATTAATAATCCATTCACAATGCGAGTCTGAATCATAAACTTTATTGAGAACCAACAAGCGATAATCTCAGTCATTGAAGCAATTGCAATTTATCATAACATCGAGAAAGAGTCTATATCGGAGCTTAAAAGCAAATCCACATACTCAACTATCATCTAGTCCTTCATACTTGCTAACACTCACGCATAATACTTGTGGTTATGAAGTTTTAATCGAGACCTGAGAGAAGATAGGGGCTTATAGTTTCTCCCACAACCTTTTGCCTCAAGGGTAATGTCAACAATAATAATTCATGCTCCCCTACATCCAATTAGATATATATATATATATATATATATATATATATATATATATATATATATATATATATATATATATATATATATATATATATATATATATATATATATATATATATATATATATATATATATATATCAGTTCTTTCCAACATGCTGGGCTTTCCAAAGGATAAAATGAAAAAGGAAAGGTGAAGATCACCATGACTCTTGCATAAGGTAGAAGATAATAATAAAAGATAGGCCCTTCGCAGAGGGAAGCATAGGTTGCCATGCGCTTTTATGGTTGGATGCATAAAATCTTAATGCGAAAAAACGTCACTTTATATTGCCACTTGTGATATGAATCGTTATTATGTAGTCCGTCGCTTTTATTACTTCCACATAACAAGATCGTATAAAGCTTATTTCTCCCACACCAATCAGTCGTACATATTTAGAGCAATTTTTATTGCTTTGCACCGATGACAACTTACTTGAAGGATCTTACTCAATCCATAGGTAGATATGGTGGACTCTCATGGCAAAACTGGTTTAAGGGTTTTGGAAGCACAAGTAGTATCTCTACTTGGTGCTGATAATTTGGCTAGCATGAGGGGGAAAGGCAAGCTCAACATGTTGGAGGATCCGTGACAACATACTTTATCTCAGATATAAGAAAACATAACTCATTACGTTGTCTTCCTTGTCCAACATCAACTCTTTAGCATGTCATATTTTAATGAGTTCTCCCAATCATAAAAGATTTCAATAATAGTATATTTATATGTGAACACATCTTTCCTTATTACTTCCTATTAATTGCAATGATGACCAAAGCTATAATACGCCAACTCCCAACGACTTTTAATCATCATACTCTTTCTATGTGAAGTCATTACTCTCAATGAGATCAATATGAACTCTTTGTTTTCTTTTATTCTTTTCTTTTTCTTTTATTCACCCAAGATCATGGCAAAATAATCAAGCCCTTGACTCAACACTAATCTTTATTATATATAGCTCACGGACTCGATTACATAGAGGGATCATAAAGCAAAACTCAAAACTAGATCATGCCATAAAATTTATTCTACTAAATCAAGATACTACTAATAGGATCAAACTAAGAAAAACGGTAAAGATAGGAGTTGTGATTGTGATACGATACCGGGGCACCTCCCCCAAGCTTGGTAGTTGCCAAGGGGAGTGCCCATACCCATGTGATAATGTCTCCTTCTTTGGTGATGGTGTAATATTCTTGGCGAGATGCCCCTCAGAATACGATTCTCCTCCTCGAGCTTATTGACTTGATGCTTGAGGTCCATTATTTCCTTATGGAGCTTTCCTGTAACGGCTAAGGCTCCTTGCACCGAAGGGTGTTGCATAGCTGCGGGAAAACAAGTGACACTCCTCTTCATGTGTTCATAAGATAGAAATCTAACATTGGAAGGGATAACCGAGTTTGGAATAGCTGAGCTTTGTAGTTCCTCCATCGTGAACCCAGCTCGGAAGCGAGAAGTGACTTTTTGATCCTCCATGGCATCTACCCTCATCAAGTCAGCCTCCATCTCTTCCTCCGTTGCTGGCCTAAAGTGGTCAGGATCACTATTTGCCCTTGGTTCCGGTGCCGGATTAGATACCCGGCTCTCCTCGACTGACTCTTGAGAAGACATCTTGCTCTAATCTGCAGCAAGCTAAAAAAAACAAAATCGGAGGATATTTGCGTGATCTGAGTCAAAACCTTGAGGAATATATAATGAATTTTGCCGGCACTCTGGGAGCAGGGGTCCCAGCACTTGCTGCTATGCCTGCTGGCGTGGCTCAAAGGAGGCCCGGGCGGCCCATCTTCATCAACACAAGCTCAAGACCCTCGCGAGGGCCAAGCCTCATGAGGCGGACGACCAAGAGCTTCCTCGTAGCGGCCTCGTCGAGGCTGGCTCATGAGGCGGAGAACTCAAGGCGGGTACCTCGCGAGGTGCCCGTGGCATAAGCCATGATGACCGAGGCGCCGGCCGAGCGCCAGCTCAGCATGGCGTCCTCCTTTCCTCTTTGGTGCAAATGGGGCAGCGCGGAACAAGAGCATCGAGCAAAGGCATCCGTTTGATTGCAACAAGACCAAGACCAGCCCCAGCGGCTGGAATGCGATCATCGTGGAGCCCAAGCATGCGTCATCACGAGCCTTTGGCGGCGAGGACCAACTTTAGTCGGGATAAGTGTACCCGCTGTTCCCCTTCAAAATGGCCAATTGTTGGCGCCCTTCCCGCTCAGTATTTGGGAAGAGGCCCAGGGCCTTCGCCTATAAAGAGGGGTAGCTACACTCAAAGAGACGGGGGACGATCGGATCGAGCATTCGGGATCCAGAGAGAGAGAGAGAGAGAGAGAGAGAGAGAGAGAGAGAGAGAGAGAGAGAGAGAGAGAGAAACCCGTTCCTCAAGCTAGAGCGGACAGGGCACCATAGCAGTTCATCACACCCACCAAGAGCAGACCCTCGCGAGGCTGTTCTTCCCCAATGTACTTTTTTGTCGCACCCCAGGGCAATCCACACACCACAAACTAGAGTAGGGTATCCTGGCGGTGGCCCGAACTAGTATAAATCTTAAGTATCTTGTGTTGTTCTTGTTAGTAGTTTAGGTCCCTCGCGATTCGTGCGAGGTAGGCGGTGGAGGAATTGGATCTCCGTCGCACCCCGGAGTTGAACCTTAAGGGTCTGCCGGAACCCGTGATCGACATTTGGCGCCCGGTGTAGGTGCGCCGAATCTGCCCTTCGTCGCCTCGTTCTTCCCGACCACCGCCACCATATGCGGACTTCGTCGCTGCTCGCGTCGAGCGCCGAAGCCGCCCTCGCTTCCCCGCCGCCCAGACGGCTCCGTCGGGCGGGCGTCCTCGTCGTTCTCGTCACCGGCTGTCAAGCCGCCACGGCTGGCAAGGGAATGAGCAACAAGCGTCGCCCCAGCACCGTCCATGAGGTGGGATGGCGCACCGCCACGCCTTTCGCTCACCCCATCTGGTTCTTAATCGCGCGCGCCAGCATGCCAGCCAGAACCCAGCTGCACTCATCGCGCTAACGAAGCCTTTACGCTACCGCTTGCCGTCGGCGCGTCTCGAAGAATGGCTCGACGGCGTCGCCGAAGCCTCGTCGCTTCTGCGAAAGGCGACCAGGCCGTCCGCTTTGCACTGCACCCGCACCCAGCAGCGGCGATAAACTCCGGGCGCCTCAGCCGCCTCCTCCTCAAGACGGCAACCTGGCCCCAAGGCGCGCGGCCTCGGCGGAACCCGCTCCGCCCGCGCGTGGCGGCAAGAAGCGAAACTGCCAAGAAGTTCCTCACCGAAGAAGCTGCCGAGCGCTCCCGCTCCCGGCCGCGTCAAGACCACATGCTGCCCCAACAAGGCGGCGCAGGGAGGCTCGCAAGACCAAGCTCTGCCGTCCCGAGGCCCCCCGCCACACCCGGGCTGGCAGCCACCACTCGAGTTGCTGCGGCGTTGCGTGGCCCGCCAAGTTCAAGCGAGACCTGCCCCCACGCTTCTGACGGCACGCAGACCCTGGGAGTTCCTCCAGCTCTGAGCTGGGCATCGAGCTGCCAGCAGAGATGAAAAGGTCATGGCGTAACTGGTTTCCTATGGCGCTCAAGGATGGAGCCCGCACTGGCTCCTGAATCTGCTACCTTACGCGATCTCTTCTGGGCGAGATGCGCACCCGCTTCATCGCCAACTTCAAGGTACTCGCGATCGCCGCCCGCCCGTGGCGACATCTCGCAGAATCACAGCAGCAGTGGGAAACCCTGCAAAAGTACATCAGCGCTTCAACAACGCGCCTCAAGATCCCTGTGGTGACGGAGGAGGCCATCATCTCTGCCTTCTCCGACGTGGCGTGCTTGTGACGTCAAGATGAAGGAGGGCTGGCGATGCGAAGATCATGCACCTCCTGAGCTGTTCAACTTGGCGACCAAGTGCGCCAGGGGAGCTGAGGCGCCTCCTCCTCCTCGAGCTACGCCGTGGATCCCAAGAGAAGAAGTCCAAGGCCAAGGGCGTAAAAGCGCCAAGGGGCTGCCGTACTTTCGCGGCCGAACCCGAACACTAACCGAGGCAGAGATCAGCCCGAGTCTTCCAAGGGCAGCCGATCTGCGTGTACCACGACCTCCACACCCACAACACCAATGAATGTTAAGAGCTCCGGGCGTGCAGGAAGGAAGGGTCAGCACAGCCTCGGAATGGCGCGGCCGGGCTACGGCCGAGGAGGAGGAAGAAATGCGGGGCCAGCTGGAAGACTCATGCCAGCGCCAAGGGTGGCGACCAACCTCGCGCGGACTGGCTGGCAAGACCCACCTCGCGAGGGGCTGGAGGGATCAGCCTCGTGAGGATCGCCGCAAAGAGCATGCAGGCTCTCCTCGCTGCCGCCGCCAAGGAGAATCGAAGACCGTTGAGGAGTCCCAGTTAGGGGTGTCCGGATGGCGGACTACCAGTCATCGGCGGACTATCATTGGCGGACTATCATCATCGACCGGACTCCAAGACTATGAAGATACAAGATTGAAGACTTCGCCCGTGTCGGATGGGACTTTCCTTGGCGTGGAAGGCAAGCTTGGCGTCTGGATATGTAGATCTCCTACCATTGTAACCGACTCTATGTAACCCCTAGCCCTCTCCGATGTCTATATAAAGCGGATGGCTTTAGTCCGTAGGACTAGAACAACAACAACCCTTACAATCATACCATAGGCTAGCTTCTAGGTTTAGCCTCCTTGATCTCGTGGTAGATCCACTCTTGTAAACATCCACAATATCAATATCAATTGAGCAGGGGCGTGGGTTTCACCTCCATCAAGAGGGCGAACCTGGGTAAAACATCGTGTCCCTTGTCTCCTGTTACCATCCGCCTAGGCGCCTGATTCGGGACCCCCTACCGAGATCCGCGGTTTGACACCGACATTGGTGCTTTCATTGAGAGTTCCTCGTGTACTAGTCACCGATGGGAAGGATGCCTCCTCCCGTCTTCAAGGGCGGTATTTTTCGCCAAAGGAGCCACGGCGCTTGGCCAAACTATCCGCTAGGTGGTTTCTTATGACCGCTGTCCGGCCACCGCTTCGACAATGACCTCTCAAGTCGTCAAAAGCAAATTTCCGTCAGCTCGGAATTCGCCGGCGGCTGGATCAATAGAGCTCTCGTCCGTAAGCGAGCTCTTGGATCGCATCGCCATACACAGGAGTGCATAGCAGGACTACAAGCAGATTGGGCTTAAAACCGACACGAGAGAGATTGACTCTCCCGGGTCACCCTGCGTAGCGATGGTAGAGGAACAATGGCGGCGCTTCTCCTATATTGAAAACTAGTCATGTCGGGCCCAAGACCCCCATGCGGATTCCCGGAGGGCGGACTTGATCAAGCCTCGAACTTAAAGTGGGCATCGGACCAGACTCGTTGGACAACGTCCAGCAATCAAGCTTCAAATTGGAAACTCCTCGGCCTTGAGCCTTGAGATGGGTAGGGTTCGGACTTAATTCCACCACCCGCCCGGACATATCGATCTATCTCTAATCCGGCAAGAGCCGCTGAGCAATTACATCACTCTTGGGCAGATTCCTCCTGGTTATGGACATGATAAAGGACTGCGAGAGGAAAGCATAATCTCAATTTTTGCAATAATTGCGCAGACGAGGACTCTTGAGCGCCCGTCGACCTTCATGAAATTACGCTTAGCCGACTGGCGTCCATAATCTGAAATCTTGTATGCGATAGAAGTTTCGGACAACCGAAAATAATTTTTGGGACAATCCGGCCCGAATACAACCCTAGTCCGCAACAAAGGGTGCATTACACTCGGGCACCGGATACAAAAAACAAAAAGGAAAGACCCATAAAAGACGCGGAACCGTACTAGAGGGATGGCTTAGCGGACCTGTAAAATTCACGATCTGAAGGCGCCGTCCCACACATAACCCGAGCATGTTGGATATTCGGCGGGTGGCCAAAAGTGGAAGGAGCTTCTAGCCCGGAAAACCACTACAACAACATTGAGTGCGGTATCAACAGTCTTGAGACTTCGCATCAAATAATATCGAGGAAGCGAACAATCCATGAGCCTCGCCTTGAAGTCTACCAAGTAGCAACAACCAATCCATGGGCGACACAGCCATCACCTTCAACGCCAGCGGCGAACCTAAATTCGGACAGCCCGAGCTCCGGCCGACCTTTGGTACTTAGTCCAATAGTGGGCGGCTTCGACTTACAAAGTCCTCATGGATGGCGGCAGTGATTAAACCTCATCTCGAGAAA
Organism: Aegilops longissima; assembly: GCA_021605205.1. NCBI lineage: Eukaryota > Viridiplantae > Streptophyta > Magnoliopsida > Poales > Poaceae > Aegilops > Aegilops longissima. The sequence goes on from JAHIAM010001735.1 coordinate 9,201, forward strand.
CCCTTCAAAAATGGAAATAGGCTGGAGCCGCATTGGCGAAGCAGCACAACCTTTAGAGAATAATCCCTAGCGGGGCGCTGCCTGAGAAAAATCACTTTCGATGTGGTATTGGCTCACCGGACAATTACAGATCCGAAGAAGTCACGTTCCAAGTGGCCCGTTCAACAGCGGATATCCATATATTAGGGGCGAGAGGCATTCACAATTTTTCAAGCCGTACCCCATTACGGGTACATGAAGCTCAAAATGCAGGCGGCGGAATAATCACTCTTGTTAGTGATCCGGACATAGCACTCCGTGCGAAAACAAGACAACCGCATTAGCCTTAGAGGCACTATCCGAAGCCCTAGCGGCGGAGAACTCACCGCGCTACGCTCTACGGTGAATAGGGACGATGTGATACTCGATAAGAGATCCAAGTCCACCTCCTTTAAACCAGCGAGATGAAATAGTAAAATTCGAGGTCCACCAGCGGACCCTACAAAAGGCGGCCTCCATCGGGCACAATTGAACCACGATGTGAGCGCGCTTTCGAAAATTCCCGGGGAAAATTGGGACATTTTGCTGGCACCCCTCGGATATGCCGGAATCCCATGATTGGCAAAACACAGCCTAAACATCCTAAAAGTTCAAGCCGATTAAACAGGCTCTTGATGATTTTCCGAACCCAAAGACAGGCAATGGGAGAAGAGCTAGCCAAACTATTGAAGCGGATTCGCCGAGAGACATCAAGCATCCGGATTGGCTAGCAAACCTGGTAATGGTACCAAGAAGGACAAATCACAGGCGCCTATCGTCGCGATTTCAAAGACCTAAATAAAGCCTGCCCAAAGGATCCCTTCCCCTCCCGCATCGACCAAATCGCCGATGCCCGCTGCGAGAACACGATTCATTGTGCTTCACGGGCGCATACTCCGGCTATCATCAAATCAAGATGGCGAAGCGGATCAAGCCGCAACAGCATTCATTACTCCATATGGACCATTACGCTTCAACACGATGCCCTTCGGACTTAAGCGTCGGCGCAACATATCAGCGCATGATTCGGACATGTCGGCTACCGGATCGGCAAAACGGTAGAGGCATCGTGAGCGGCGTGATCGTCAAAACTAAACTCGTCGAAACTCTAGTAGGCGACTTGAGGCTCACATTCGATGTACCTCGGAGCATATGACATCAAGCTGAATCCGGAAAAATGCGTTTTAGTACCCAGGTGGAAAGGCTTTGGGCTTCATCGTATCCGGTAGAATTGAAGCAAACCAGCCAAATCCGAGCTCTGTCACAGCTAGATATCCCAAAGACCTCAAGCAAATACAAAATTGATTGGATCGTGGCGGCTCTAAGCGCTTTATCTCCGTCTAGGAGAAAAGGCATTACCCTCTATCGCCTCCTTAGGCGCAGCGAACACCAGTGGGCCGGATGCTGCCACTGCGGACTCGAAGAAATAAAGGCCATATTGGCAACAAATCCGGTCTGGCTCGCCCAACCTGGGCGAACCAATGTTGTTATACATCGCAGCAATGCATCAAGTTATGGCGGTACTACCGTCGTCGAGCGAGAGAAAGAAGGGCATAAATTCCCTCTTCAAAAACCAGTATACTACGTATCCACTGTGTTAACCCCCTGCAAGTCCCGTTACCCGCACTATCAGAAGATAGCATACGCGGTGTTCATGGCATCCGGAAGCTCGACACTACTTTCAAGAGTGTTTGATAACGATGGCCTCTGAAGTACCACTTAACGACATTATAAACAACCGTGATCACGACGGGCAGGATTGCAAAATGGGCCATTGAGCTCTTACCATTTGATATATCTTACAAACCTCGTGAGCTATAAAGTCACAAGTTTTGGCTGACTTTGTCGCTGAATGGACGGCGAACTCCCTAAAAATACGGCGCATACTCAATTGGATTATGCACTTGACGGCTCTAAAATGTTAGCGGATTGGGGGCTGGCGTCGTATTGGCGTCCCCGACCGAGGACAAAAGTCCAATCGTACTTGAGATAATGTACGGACTCCAACAATGCGGCGAATCTGAGGCCCTTTTACATGGTCTCCGGATGGCAATCTCCATGGGCATTCAACGCCTAGAGGTGCTTGTGAGGATTCAAACCTGCAATATCCCAAATAAGCGGAGACTTTGGCGCCAAAGATCCGAAAATGGCAGCATATCATAGCGCTGTCCTAAAAATGTCAGCCGGTTGAAGGACTTGAATTCCATCACGTGGCAGGGATAATAACCAAGCAACCGACGTCTTGTAGCGCATTGGCGCAAAAAGCGACGCTGTCCCTCCTAACATCTTCTGGGCGGCTCTTCAAGCCATCCGTACTATGGGAGAGAAGTCGGAACTAACAAACGGAACAAGCCGCACCAACCGGTTCAGCCGATGATATAACACCTTCCGCCACGACATAATGGCAGTAATTGCCCGTGGACAGAACCATTCTCGCCTACTTGCTTAGGCAAGAGCTTCCGAAGACCAAAATGAGGCCCGCTGCATTGTCCGTGATCTAAAGCCTACAAGGTCTATGAGGAGAACTTTATAAGAAAAGTACAACGGAGTCCTTCAAAGGTGTATCTCCGAAGAGGAAGGCGAAACCTCTGGCTGAAATTCATGCGGACTAAGCGGACACCACGCCGCCTTTCGGGCCCTTGTAGGAAAGGCATTCCGTGCAAGATTTTATTGGCCCAATGACGGCGGATCTTGAGGACTTAGTCCAAAGATCGTCGGTTGTCGGCTCTTTGCTAATCGAGCCATATGCCACCCACGCCCTCAAAACTATACCCATTACACGGCGTTCGCGATGCAGGGGCTTGACATGGTTGGAACACTTAAAGGGAACCCACAAGCAAAGGTACCTATTGGTCATGGTGGATAAATTCACCAAATGGATAGAGGCCAAGCCGGTTAAAGCAGCGAGTCCGGACCGGTGATAGACTTTATATCCGGGGTAGTACACGTTATGGTGTCCCCACAGCATCATCACCGATAGCAGCACGAACTTCACCGATGAGGTTAAATCATGGTGCAAAAATATGGGCATCAAGCTCGATTACGCTTGATCTATCATCCTCAAACCAGCGGTCAAGTGGAGCGAGCAAATGGTCTAATAATGGCGGCATCAAACCCGGACTAGTGCGGTCCTTACGAAATCGACACGCCTTTGGGTAGAGGCTCGACTCCGTACTCTGGGGGCTGCGGACAACGCCTAACCGTACTACGGATTCACACCATTTTTATGGTATCTGGCGCGAAGCAGTTTTGCCCTGCGACATCATTCATGACTCACCTCAGTGCGCATGTGCGAAGAAAGAGAAGCGAGTTGGATCGGCGGGACAGCTTGGACACATTGGAGGAAGAGCGCGACGTTGCCAAGGCTCGTTCCGCATTCTATCGCAGCAGGCTCGAAGATATCAAAGCGAGAAATGCGGGCCAAGACTTACAGCGTTGGCGAACTGGTTCTCGCTGCCGGACAAGAAAAAGGACAAGCTCAAGCCCAAATGGGAAGGCCCTTCATCATTGATCAAGTCGACCGGGCGTACCGTCTCTGAAATGCATCGGATAACCGACTCGAGCGAACCCATGGAGCGCAGCCCGCCTCGGCGATTCTATGCCTAGCGCCCGGACTAAGAGTTAATCCCTTTCCCCGTCCAAAATTTTTTTACTTCAGCTGCCTTTTGTTTATCTTTTCTTCTCAACCCTATTCATCCAAGCCTTAAAGGCCCACTTAGCATAGCGTTAGCGCGCAATTGATGTGCTATCCGCACTCATTATACAGGGGCTTCTTTACGGAAGCTTAATTATCACTGGGCTTCATGCCCACACATGTCAAGCCTCCACATGTACCTTTTATTCACCATTATATGCATCGATATGACTTAAGTTTTGGCCAAGCTGGGTTGCTGGCTCTGTGCTTACCCCTCGTTCCGATTGTTCGGCTAGAAGGTAAAGGAGCACCTCTGCGATTATTCTTGCCGGGTCAGCGGACGTGTACCTCGAGGCCAGGTGAAGCAGCTAAGCGTTCTTAAGGGAATATTGGTCGGTGACTTAAAAGATGATTTTTATCCACTTATTTATCTGCCCCAGATGTTTTTCTGCTTCTTTCGCGGTCAGGACATGCACTTTAGGGCATGCCACCCCAGAGAAAAGGAACCCTAGCGGAACTATTCTCCACGGAAGATGTTTCTTACTACCCATGTAATATAACATAACTAGTTGGGCACTTATCGATAAAGCACTTGATGACCCCTCGCTGGTCTCCATGCATACCCGGTTGTTTCATAACCGAGAAGGTATTCGGACACACTCAGGTTCTAGGGTCCCGAGGTCGAAGCGAAAAGGTCGGCAAAGACAAGCGATCTACAATCCGGCTAGAAGGCATTTTGTATGTCATTTTATAATACATTGTCAAATCGGTGATTGTATTCTTCCTCAATCCCGTCTAACAGGTTGTCTAATTTACATGTCTGTTGGGAAAATTTAGCGGCCAACTCCACTTGGCCGTATACTAAACTCAGGGATCTCCTTCCCGCGGACCCCACAGGTCCGACTTGACCCATGTGGTTGGGATCCGCCTTCTTGTACAGCGTCTTTACCATGGCCCGAGCCTCCACAGCACCTTGGCGGAGGCGAAATCTTCCATAAATGGAAGCGCTGCCGCCTCCTGCAGCTTCTCCCAAGCTCCCAAGACCCTCGGGTAAGAGAAGGCTGGCCATAATGCTGGATGGCGCCGCTCATTGCTGCCGAACTCGTTCGACCGGTTGCAACAATTCGGAAGTTGATCACCCGTGATACGGGCATCTCCTCCATGAGGCGACACTGTGAGCATACCTGCGGACATATTACATCAAATTGACTTCCTCGCCGAACTCTTCTTTTTCAAGGAGTTCGCTCAAGCACTACTATATATGCATGCAAGCCGCTGATTCTCATAACGAGCTCCGACAGCTCGGCCCGAATGCCTTTCAGCTCTTCTCCAAGCTGGGCATGGGCATCCTGGAGCTTGTTCCTTTCATGCTGCACTTTATCAGCACCCTCTTACCGACCTTTAGTTGGCGCGAAGTTCTTACTGTCCGGATCTTGTCCGGCGGCACACCTAACGTCATTTTTTCTTTGAGGCTTGCGCAAGGCCAAGCGCTACTTATCTTTCTAAAATAATGCGTTACAAGGAGAAGTCCTTGCGTTTCCTCCTGCGCCCGAGAGAGTGCGGCCTCAAGTTGGGCCTTGCACTCTTGCAGCTCTGAGACAGTTGGGTATTCTTCTCGGTAAGATCCTCGTTTCATATGATCCTTAAATCAGTTAATATAACTACTTTAAGTCTCGGGGGCTCTTGGCATATATAACTATTAAATTCTCTTACCGTATGTCTTTTACATCTTTGCTCCATAGCTCTGATAAAACCATCTTGAGCAGCACGAAGGTCGCGTCCCCGTGTTAAAGGCATTCAGCGCCTCGGGGAAAGCACAGCGTCACGAAATCTTGTCGTGGCGCTGTGATTGAGGCACTCTCCACCTCAGACTTGGTGGCGGACAGATCTGTCGGCATCCTCCGTCGGAGGCGTCCGGCTCGCGCCTTGCGCTCGCCTCCCCCCTGACCAGTGCGGGAGCTGGCTGGTAGAGGTTGGATTGACAACCTCCACGCCCGTAATCCGGTGGGCGCTTTTTCCCTATAAAAGTCCATGAGCACTCAAAGCGCTTCCCGGAGCGTTGCTCTAAATAATGATTGTGAGCTACACCTTTGCGGCGGCGTTTCGAGACCGCGCGCTCCTCTTCCGCCTGCTGGTCGGCTGGCCCTTGTTGGTCAGCCACACATGAGCTCGGCTTCTCGCCCTAGGCGCCTCCTGCACCAGCGCCATCATATCACGGTGGTCGAGAAATAAGCAAGGAAGGAATAGCGGTGTCGGGGCTTGGCCATAATCACACAGGAAGCGGATATAGTCCGGGATAGTCGGCCGTGATGGCGACTAAAGCATTGTCCATGCTGAGCTGGTGGAACACCGTCAATTAGCTCCACCTTTATGTCCGGATCCTCTTGGAGGCGGATCCGGGATCTTCTGGATCCTCGGGCTGCGGAGCGGACTTAGCATGCCCCCCGGTCCGGCGCGGTTCTGCATCGAAAAAGAACACAATATAAAAACTTAAGTTTGAAAGGCGCAGGTCGGACACATGAGTGTTCGCTTACCCAAGGCCGAGGATTATTCATGGAGAACCCATTTAACGGGTTCGTCCGAATGAAATCCTCCTTCTCCCCCTTCTACAGTCCGGACAGGATCGTCACCAGGTCTTCGGCCGAATCCGGCCCTTTGCGGCCGTGACGGGTGGCATCGTCCTCCCCGTTGAAATCCCACATGGGGTGACCCCTGTATTGTAGTGGCTGCACCCCCCGCGTAATGCATGTTGCCATGACTCCGATCATGGTCAACCCGGCATGGGCCGATAACCTTATTGACCCATCAAATAATGGGCGCTCTTGTCTTCCTCGGTTGGGGGCTCGCGGGCGCCAACTAAAGGCGTTTCTTGAGAGGAGCATTGCTGAACTCCGGAGCCGATCCGAGCAGGTCCGGCAGCGGGCGTCTTCTATAAAACCATTCGAAGGCCTGTCTTGGGCGCCTTCTTAGGGGTTCGGATGGATATCCGGTCCGGCAATCGCCATATTTGGCGCCGCCCACTTGTATATGGACCCCTCGTGAGGCGGGGTACAAGGCAGAACAACCTCTTCCACTGCGAAGTGGGGCTTGACCCCCGGAATTGCTCGCAAAGAGCTCGTAACCCATAATATGCAGGATTGAGGCGGGCGTGAGGTGATGAAGCTGAGTCCATAGAACTCCAGGAGCCAGCGGAGGAATGGGTGTATAGAAATCCGAGCCCCTTATCGGATAGGGGAAGAAGCATACCGCTCCCCTTTGTTGGGATTTGGGGTAACCTCGCACTTCCCACCTTTGTAGGTGGCCAGCCCAGCTCGAACCGGAACCATGAAGGCGGAGGAGATATCCCCCACTTGGAGCTTCACCATTTCGTTGTGCGGAGCAGGCATCTCCTCCAATCTCACGGCAGGTCGGGAGCGAGAAGAGGAGCGCGTTGGCGGTCCATGATGGAATGGATTCTTGGTCGAAAGCGCTCCGATGAGTATTTGCGAGAGGAGATGGTGATTTGGATCTGGATTCTTGCCTCCCTTATAGGCAGATTATTCGCACAACTAGGGGTAAAACATAAAAGACACCACGGCTTTTCACGTTCGCGTGACAGCGTGGAAGAAGGCCATTATGGGGCGTGGAAGCCAAGGCAGCGCAACATTGATGAGGAAGCTCGACACTGTTTGGCGGTACATAGAACTTGAAGGAGAGCGCCTTGCAACGCCGAAGACTACATGCATCTTTGGACTTATCGTCATTGAAACCTGGTTGAGAGCTCTTGAGGAGTCGGATTAGGGAGTGTCCGGATGGCGGACTACCGTCATCGGCGGACTATCATTGGCGGACTATCATCATCGACCGGACTCCAAGACTATGAAGATACAAGATTGAAGACTTAGCCCGTGTCGGGATGGGAGTTTCCTTGGCGTGGAAGGCAAGCTTGGCGATCTGGATATGTAGATCTCCTACCATTGTAACCGACTCTATGTAACCCTAGCCCTCTCCGGTGTCTATATAAACCGGATGGCTTTAGTCCATAGGACTAGAACAACAACAACCCTTACAATCATACCATAGGCTAGCTTCTAGGGTTTAGCCTCCTTGATCTCGTGGTAGATGCACTCTTGTAAACATCCACAATATCAATATCAATCGAGCGGGGCGTGGGTTTTACCTCCATCAAGAGGGCCCGAACCTGGGTAAAACATCGTGTCCCTCGTCTCCTGTTACCATCCGCCTAGGCCTGATTCGGGACCCCCTACCGAGATCCGCGGTTTGACACGACAACCGTCATCGGGGACGAGGGGCTGAGGGCTTCGAAGCAGCAGCAATCGCCTACATCTGGGCGGAGCCCAAGCCCGACCTCTCACCGCGTCTTCAAGCGGTTCGCCCGTGAAGTGAATGCAGTCCTCCCAAGCTCGAGTCCACGCGCCCTCTCGGGTGGTCGGCGTGTGCCATCACGTTCAGCTCGGTGGATCAGCTCAAGTCTTGAGCCATAGCGGAGTTCTCGAATGCTTAGCTCCCAATCATCGACAACGTGCTGGTCACCAAGACCCTCATCGGCGGCGGGCGGGGCTCAACGTCCTATCCGTGGAGACCTTCAACAATCTTCAAGTGCCCTACGAGTCGGCTTCAGCCAACCAAGCCCTTCTCCGAGTCACCGGCGGCTCCACGGTCCCGATCGGGCAGGTCCGCCTTCTGTCACCTTGGGGCCCGCGATAACTTCTACACGAGCTCATCGATTTCGGCGTCGCCACATTACTTTGCCGTACAACGCCATCTTAGGTACCCAGCGTCGGCCAAGTTCATGGCCGTGACCCACCATGGCTACAACATCCTCAAGATGCCAGAAGCGGCAGGGGTCATCACGGTGCCTGTGAAGAGAGATGCAGTGTGCTCCTTGAAGCGAAGCTTTCGAGCCGCATCGCTAGAAGACCAGACCACGGCGGGGCGCGCCCGAGGCAGCACCCAAGAAGAAGAAGACATCGACCGGCCCGGCTCATCAAGAGACAGGCCCCTCGGGGCCAGGCCGGGCAGGGGACCTCCTTCCATCACATAGGAAGCGCCCGGCGCCCTCCTCGGCAGGCTCGGGGGCTCTCCCCTGGAGGGCCACCGACCTCGCCAAAGTCTCGAGGCGCTTGGGCACCACGTGGGCGTGTTTGAAGCACGTTCCATAGCAAGGGAGCAAGACCAGGAGGCCAGAACCCCGAGAGTTCATCAGCAAAGGCCATTCGGGGAGTTACAAAGTCAAGGGTCATGAGGCGCGGCCGCCTACCACTGTGGCCCCCATCCAGGCGAGGATGGTGGGCTGCAGCGTCTGCATCGGCGATACCGAGGGCTCAACCGAGCCGCATCTCAAGCGCCTCTGGCCCTCATGAGTGGGGCGTTGCGAGGCCCGCCCCACAGCTACGTATGCATGCCTTATGGCCTGCCAAGCGCGGCTGCTGCACACCAGCGTCTCATGAGGACCATCACGGAGGCTCAAGAGGTCAGCACGCGCGCAGCCACAGCGGAGATGGAGATGGCCCGTGAGGGCCGCCCGGCGCCTCCGGGCCTCCCGAGGCCCCCGAGCACAGGGGCTCGTGAGGATCGCTCCGCAGCCCACGAGTCTGCTACATCAACAGCCCTTCATCCCCAACATCACTAGGTGACATCTTTAAGTTTTATTTCCGGTGGGGCGCCTTGGGGCGCATTATTCCCAGGCCGCGTGGGTCCGTCCCTGCGGCATGTATCCCTTTTATTTCATGTCCTTAGCTTACCCTATTGGAGGCGCCCCTCGGGCTGCATCATCCCCAAGCCGCTCGGGCCAGTCCCAGCGGCATGTATCTTTCGTGCGTTTTCCTTAGGATTATGCTCCACCATGCTTGTTATTTGGTGCCTTCTCACAGGTGGCGAAATCTTGCACGTTAAAGGGGGGTGCACGAGCATCGCGACTCGGGGCTCCCTGGCTCTCGGCCCTCACCCTCTGGTCTTGTCCATGGCATCGCGACCTGGCTTGCCAGTGACGAGACCAGCCGAGAGCCGGGACGGGGCGTAGAGCTGTGTCATCTAATCCAGCTTATGCGTTAAAGGGGTGCACGAGCATCGCGACTCAGGGCTCCTACCGGCTCTCCGGCCCTCACCCTCTGGTCTTGTCCATGGCATTGCGACTGGCTTGCCGGCGGCCAGTGAGAGACCAGCCGAGGCGGGACCCAGACGTGAAACACGGCATCTAGCCATTTTTGCAGGAGAACACTCGAAGATAAGGCCCGAGCACTGTGAAGAAGGCGAATGCGTGAAGTGCATCTTTTGGAAAGGCCCGAGCACATGAAGAAGGCGAATGCTGTGAAGTGCATCTTTTTGGAAAGGCCCGAGGCCTGTGAAGAAGGCGAATGCTGTGAAGTTCATCTTTTGGAAAAGGCCCAGGCACATGAAGAAGCGAATGCACGTGAAGTGCATCTTTTGGAAAAGGCCAGGCACATGAAGAAGGCGAATGCTGTGAAGTTCATCCTTTTGGAAAGGCCCGGGCACATGAAGGCGAATGCTGTGAAGCCCACCTCTTGGGAAGGCCCGGAGCACATGAAGAGGCGAGCAGCGTGAAGCTTGCTTACAGGAGGAAAGGCCGGAGCTCTGTGAAGAAGGCCAGTGCTGTGAAGCTCGCCGCCCGTGACACTCTCACGTAACAATGAGTGGGTTGTACACGCCCGAGTCTCGGGGTGCGGCCTCCAGCCACAGGGCTCCCTCCTTGATGCAGCACTTATCTCATGTTGGTGAGAAGGCGTCCAAGACTAGACTAGATGCCGGACCTTGGCTTTTCATTTGCTTTCTCTGATTGTTGGTTATTCCCATTTGAAGTTTTTATCGAAGCTATCGCCCCATTTTGGTCCGTGGTCCTTTGATCTTTTTCGCCCTCTGCTTTCGGTTTCTCTTCTTGTGAGGCTCATGGCGGAAGCCTCGGAGCCCCATGGTCTTCCTACCCTTATCGCTCAAGTTTCACGGCCTGGTCCTTGGTGGAGCACCCCTCTGACCATGCCTCACAGGCAGGCACGCGCCTTGAACAGGGGCCGGTCGGCCGCCTGTGACCACGATCGGGGTTCGCTGCGAATGACCGCCTGGCAGAAGGAGCGATGAACAGGATAACAAAAGCAGTACATTAGTGCTGGCGTTGCCCTAAACACGCCCACAGGGCGAACATTGTTCCTTTTACGTGGGAGAAAAGGAAAGAAAAGGACAAAAGCAGGTGAAGCGCGCCCGTGCAGGCTCTCTTGGGAGGCCGAGCCGCCTCCGAGCTCGGTCGGACTCCATCTCGCTTCACGGGGGCATGGCGACGAGCGGACCCGCTGCCACCCCCAAGCAGGCGCGGCAGCGTGGGGGCTGGCCGCGGCCGCTGCTAGAAGAATCTCCACCCGAAGAGGAGCTGGTGAAGCGTGGGGAGTCGCGGGCATCGCCCGGCTGCCCGCGCTGCCTCCTCCGCCAGCAGTGAGGCTGAGTCCTCGGCATGATCGTCGTCTCGAGGCAGCACCTGCAGCGGCCGTCTTCCCGAACACCCTCACGTGAGGGTGGCGTCGCCATCATACTTGAAGTGCAGGGAGCACCGGCGGCGGAGACCACGCGCCTTGTGAACGTCTGCCAGCGCGGGCGGGGAACAAGTTCCTGCAGGCGAGACCTCCAGAGAAGCCCACAAGCCCAGCTGCAACAGCCATCACTGGGCAGAGGCCACTCGGGCGCCATCAGGAGCTCACCAGGGGAGGAAGCACGGGAGGCTGAAGCCGGACTGCTGAGCGGCTCCTCTACCCTCACCAAGAACTCGGCGTGGCAGCGCTTGAGTGTGGAGGCGCGGCCTCGGACGAGACGGCGGGGCCGCCCTCCAACCATGGCCGGCCGCTCGTCACCACGTTGAGCCTCCCTCACAACCCGGGGAGACCTCCGCGGAGGCCACGAGGTGCTGCGAGGCGACCAACCACGCTTAGGCGGAGGAGAGGAAGATTCGACTGGCGGCCCTTCCCTTCTCTGCAGCCAGAGAACTTCCTTGGTGGAGCCATGGAGAAGAAGGAGAAACAATAAAGGATAGGCTGGAAGGGCGGCGCCGTTCGTGCATTTATAGCCGGGCGAAGGCCAACCGTCGGCCTCCACGATCACCACTCATCATGCCCAACTCTGCAGGCAAGGACCTGTCGAATCCGGGCGGTTACCAAGGCGTCGTGGGGGATGCAGTGCGCCCACGTCCAATCAACCGCCACGTGGCGCCCAAGGCCGCAGGCTGTTAGACCCTAGCAACCGCACTGCCCTTCGCCTCTGCGGCCAAGTCCGGGCGTCGTGGTAACCCGGGGGCCTCTGTCGGCGCCAGGAGCAGGGGTCCCAGACTTGCTGCTGCGGCTGGCGTGGCTCAAAGGAGGCCAGGGCGGCCCATCTTCATCAACACAAGCTCAAGACCCTCGCGAGCCAAGCCTCCCAGGCGGATGACCAAGAGCTTCCTCGGTAGCGGCCTCATCAGGCTGGCTCGGGAGGCGGATAACTCAAGGCGGGGTACCTCGCGAGCTGCCCATGGCGCAAGCCATGGCGGCCGAGGCGCCCGGTCAGGCGCCAGCCAGCATGGCGTCCTCCTTTCCTCTTTGGTGCAAAGGGGCAAAGCGCGGACAAGAGCATCAGGCAAAGGCATCCATTTTGGTTCAACAAGACCAAGACCAGCCCCAGCGGCTGGAATGCGATCATCGTGGAGCCCAAGCGAGCGTCATCACGAGCCTTTGCCGAGGCGAGGACCAACTTTAGTCGGGATAAGTGTACCCGTTGTTCCCCTTCAAAATGGCCAATTGTTGGCGCCCTTCCCGCTCAATATTTGGGAAGAGGCCCAGGGCCTTCGCCTATAAAGAGGGGCAGCCACACTCAAAGAGACGGGGGACGATCGGATCGAGCATTCGGGATCCAGAGAGAGAGAGAAACCCGTTCCTCAAGCTATAGCGACGGGGCACCACTTAGCAGTTCATCACACCCACCAAGAACAGACCCTCGCGAGGCTATTCCTCCCTGTACTGTTCTTCGTCAGCCCAGGGGCAATCCACACACCACAAACTAGAGTAGGGTATTACACCACAACGGTGGCCCGAACTAGTATAAATCTTGCGTCTCTTGTGTTGTTCTTGTCAGTAGTTTAGGTCCCTGCGATTGGCGAGTGCGAGGCGGTGGAGGATGGATCTCCGTGCGCACCCTAGAGTTCGAACCTTAAGGGTCTGCCGGAACCCGTGATCCGACAAATTTCTACCGACCAAAATACATATCGTGCAAGAAAACGGAGTCCGGAAGGCACACGAGGTGCTCACGAGGTAGGGGGCGCGCCCAGGGGGTAGGGCGCGCCCTCCACCCTCGTGGGGCCCTCGTGTCCTTCCGGACTGCTACTTATTTTCTATTTTCTAAATATTCCAAAATGGAGAAATATTGCCCTTAAAATTGTTTTGGAGTCGGTTTACTTACCGTACCACATACCTATTCCTTTTGGAGTGCAAGCAGTGCAGAAAGTGTCTCTTATCTATTCCTCCGGGGTTATGGTTTCAATAATATTGGTTTCAACATTTATGGGATTACGAGATATAATGTTTAATTCTTTGACCCTTTACCACCTTGGTTTGTGCCTTGAAGTTGTTGATTTTTATGGCACCGGGCGATAGACCTCCTCGATGGCGAGGGGCCTTCCCATTTAGAGAGAAGTTTTCCTGCAAAAATCCTAGCGAGAGTTGTATAGCAATACATAATCACCTACATTAAACTCACACTTTTGTATCCTTTTGTCATGCCATCTTTTAACTTTTTCTTTAAACAACTTGGCATTTTCATAAGCTAGGGTTCTCCATTCATCAAGTGAGCTAATATCAAATAACCTCCTCTCACCGGCAAGTTTGAAATCATAGTTGAGCTTGTCGGATTTCGGGTTCCGGCAGACCCTTGAGGTTCGAACACTGGGGTGCGCGCGGAGATCCAACCCTCCACCGTCTCACACCTCGCCGAATCGCTAGGACCTAAACTACTAAACAGAACAGCACAAGAGACACAAGATTTATACTGGTTCAGGCCACCATTGTGGTGTAATACCCTACTCCAGTGTGTGGTGTGGTAGATTGCCTCTTGGGCTGGTGAGGAACAATACAGGGAAGAATAGCCTCGCGAGGGTCTGTTCTTCGTGGGTGTGATGAACTGCTAGGTGGTGTTCCGTCGCTCTAGCTTGAGGATCGGGTCTCTGTCTTTCTCTGGATTCCAGATCCCTATCGTTTTGATCCCCCTGCTCTGAGTGTGGCTACTCCTATTTATAGGCGAAGGCCCTGGGCCTCTTCCCAAATATTGAGCGGGAAGGGCGCCAACAATTGGCCATTTTGAAGGGGAACAGCGGGTACACTTATCCTGACTAAAGTTGGTCCTCGCCTGCCAAAGGCTCTGGTGATGACGCCTGCTTGGGCTCCACAATGACTCACTTCCAGCTGTTGGGGCTGGTCTTGGTCTTGTTGCACCGAAATGGATGCCTTTGCTTGATGCTCTCGCTGCGCTTGCTCCCTTGCACCAAAGAGGAAAGGAGGGCGCCTGCACGGCTGGCTGGCGCCCGTGGCGCCCTTGGTCATCATGGCTTGCGTCACGGGCACCTCGCGAGTACCCTGCCTTGAACTCTCCGCCTCCTCATGAGCCAGCTGGCGAGGCCGTGCACGAGAAGCTCCTTGTCGTCCGCCCAGCAGTCTGGCCCCTCGCGAGGTCTTGAGCTGCGTTGATGAAGATGGGCTGTCCTGGGCCTCCTTTGAGCCACGCCCGCGGGCCGAGCCAGGCGAGCAAGTCAGGGACCCCGTTCCCGAGAATGGCGATAGTAGCCCAGCCCTGGCAGCGCTGAAGCTGTTGGAGATATGCCTAGAGGCAATCATGTATGATGATATTTCCTATGTGTTTATGGATAAAGATAGTCCTTGGACATTATCAATGATGTGTATCAGCAAATGCATTGACTTGTTTGTGGGACTTTGCATTGTATGATGACTGTCCTAAAGGTCCCTAGTCGAAAGGGCTGTGTGACGCGCAGCCGACTAGACTAGCATATGACACGGTCGATGGCTCGGTCTCACTAGCCATGGAGCATTGGATGCTAACGGATAATATGGACTTGGAAAGGTCTGGTCGGATTCGACATGGTCGGATCCAGTCGAGATAAGGTCAGTCGGACGGACCCAACTATGAGGCGCATGGCGATATGTCATCTGTGAGTCTCTAGTACAACATATGTTCTATGTCCTAAGACCTGAGTGGCGCATGTACTCGAGATGGTGATAGACTTGCTTTGGGCCGACCAAGCGCTACTCCGTGGCCCAGGTAGTTACAAAGGTAGGTTTCGGGTTTGTCCAATCCCATGCTGCGAGACATGGTCGAGCAAGATGGGATTGCCCCTCCGATCAGAGAGATATACTCTGGGGCCCTCGTGTGATCGACCAGGAACAGCATGGCCATGCGACAAGGATTATGAGATAATCCGGATTGTGGTCGGTATCACTGGAACGAGAAAGAGGTAGGGTTAGCACAAGGATGACAGTCTCGCTGAGGGAGTCCTGGATTAGGGGGTGTCCGAATAGCCGGACTACCATCACCAGCCGAACTATCATTTGCCGGACTATCATCATCGACCGGACTCCAAGACTATGAAGATAGAAGATTGAAGACCTCCCCGTGTCCGGATGGGACTTTCCTTGGCGTGGAAGGCAAGCTTGGCGATACGGATATGTAGATCTCCTACCATTGAAACCGACTCTATGTAACCCTAGCCCTCTCCGGTGTCTATATAAACCGGATGGCTTTAGTCCGTAGGACAACAATCACAACAACCCTTACAATCATACCATAGGTTAGCTTCTAGGGTTCAGCCTCCTTGATCTCGTGGTAGATCTACTCTTGTAAACATCCACAATATCAATATCAATCAAGCAGGGCGTGGGTTTTACCTCCATCAAGAGGGCCGAACACAGGTAAACATCGTGTCCTTGTCTCTGTTACCATCCGCCTAGGCGCTGATTGGGACCCCCTACCGAGATCCGCGGTTTGACACCGACATTGGTGCTTTCATTGAGAGTTCCTGCGTATGCGTCACCGATAGGCTTGATGGCCTCTTCAATCAACAACAGCGCGCAGTCTGGGTGAGACCTTTCTCCCGGACAGATCTTCGTATTGGCGGCTTCGTCTGCGGGCCAACTCCTTGGCCATCTGTAGCAGATCGAAAGCTTCGCCCTGGCCGTCAGTCAGGTTTGAAACCCTAAACTTCACGGCCGATATCCGCGGGGACTTGATCCTCGATGGATCTGAGCCCGCAATGAGCGCCAGCGCTATCACGATGGGCATGACCTAACTCTGCCGCGAGACAAAGCACCTTGGAGGCGCACCGGATCCGCTCCGACTCATAGTCCGGAGCCGATCGCTCGAATCGAGGGCGGATGGCTGGACACCGCCTCGGGAGCCGCAATTTCTGGCGATGGGCGAACACTTACCTTGTCCCATAAACCCGTGACTCGAGGTGCGGACTCCTGCGGACTCCGTACCTCCAGCGCCCTGCGGTCGAATCCGATTGGGCGCCGATCATGAAATTCACCGCTGCGGACATCTTTCAGCACTCGCCCTTTGGCGATATCATAAATTCATTGAAGCATCTCGCTATCCGAGAGCCCGGGCGAACTACGGCCAGGATGGTTGGGACAGCGGATGACGAAGAAATTTAGATCCACCCACCACCCACTTCGTAGCCACCGTCGGCGATTTAACCGACATACTCGACTCGACTCCGAAGACATCGACGGTATGGGCGGCGATGCGGACACTACCAAGAACCGGTGCCTACGAGGGCCTTTGGAAGGCCACTCGTCATCACGACGTATACATGGTGGACACCGAAGAAGCGATAACGAGGAACAACGGGACACGGCAGAGGATAATCTCGCCGATAAAGAACCAAAGCGGCGACATAAGCGCCACCCCAAGTCCGCCTCGATCAAAGCAGCCTTCCTAACGACCCAGCGATAGAGCAGGGCAAGCCGGTGACGACGAACAAGGCGAGCCAGATAATCAACCCTTCACGAAGCAATCAACAGTCCGAGCCACAACACGAGCATAAGAGCATACGCAAAAAGCTAAATCGCCCTTTGCAAGAAGTTTGAAGAAGGCGAAGCGGAAGCTCAAAACAGCGAAGACACGCGCTCGAGAATGAAGTGGAGCAAAGTATTCAAGACATCAGACAAATATGGCAATGGCCATCAAACCAAAACTACCAGAGCGCAAGTTGCTACCAGAATTTGACGAGGAAGCCATAGAGCCTTCACGGTCAAAAATAAAGAGCCGCTGGCGGATAGGCGGCAGACAGCGAGGCCCAAAGCGACAAGCGGGGCTGCACACAAGCGAATTATAATCCTGGTAAAGCGGATGGCCCAACTAGGTCCATCTACGGGCCAAAAAGAGGGCCCGAGGAAGCAACATACCACGACAAGTGTTGAAGACAGCGGCACAACCAAATCTGAGGCGCCGCACACCCGCTATGTTTCACCGATGAGTCTTTGGATCATAATTTCCAGCAGGTTTAAACCCATAAACATAGAGGCATCACGACGCACAAGACTTTGAGATCTGGATAGAAGACTACATACTACACATACACATGGCTAGAGAGGCGATCTCACGCCATAAAATACCTACCCTCAAGCTCAAAGGGCCAGCTCGGCATTGGCTCAAAGCCTCCCGTAAAACACTGTTGGAAGTTGGGAAGAGCTTGAGGGCGCGTTTAGAAACAAATTTTCAAGGGACTTATGTCCGCCCTCCGGATCTTGACGACCTGAATCATATAACCCAACAGCCCGGAGAGTCGGTAGCAAGAATTCTGGAACAGGTTCCTTACCAAAAAGAACCAAATAGTCATTGTCCGGACCTTGAAGCCTTAGCAGCTTTTAAACACAACGTCCGAGGCGAATGGCTCGTCGGACACCTCGGCCAAGAGAAGCCAAGAACAATGGCCGCTAACAAGCCTCATGGGCGCTTTTGCGCGAGAGAAGACAGCTGGCTAGCAAGATGCAGCACCGGCGACCGAGTACATCCGATATCGGAGATGGAAACAGAAAGTCACGCGCAGGAAAGATCAGCGCGGAATAAAAAAAAAGCCCACGAGAACACGGCGGTCAACGCCGGATTCAAAAGCTCGCGGCCGAGACAATAAAACACGGCCTCTTAAGGACAACAGAGCGAGCTATCAAATTTGAACAAAATTTTAGATCGGATATGTCAAATCCACGATACCCGGAAGGCACGCAAACCATACCAGCCCTAAATTGTTGGGTTTTAAACAGTCAGCAAACTTAATGCCTGAAACAAAAGGGCTCGTCATGGCGAGGACAATGGCGAGCCCCACTGGTGAGCAGCACCGGAAGCCAAAGGACTTTCCCTCGAGAAGTCAAAACATTAAACTTGCTTCACGTGATAAACACGGAAAGCCAACACGGCACTTCGCCAAGACAAGTGTCAGACGATCCACCCAGTGGACCAAGGTTGGATGTCAAAACCAATCACTTTCGACCATCCGGATTAGTCCGAGAAGTATCCGAGCGCAGGATAGACTGCCCGATATCGGATCCCATAATAGAGCGGACTGCAATTAACGCGGTGTCGATGGGCCAATGGCGATGACTTAAACCTGCTTTATCCGGACACAATCCGCAAGTGGGGATAGACCCTATTACAATTCGGCATAGCCGTACTTCCTTCAAAGGAGAGGCGCCAGGCCCTTAAGCCAGCTATCAAGCACCACCGGACGGGAGGCTCTCGTCCGCTTTAATATAAATACCACATTCCGCGTCTCTTATGTTTAAAATGCCCGGTCCACGTGGCATCGCCTCATCACAGGGTCGTCGGAGACCCCGGACACGGCTGGACGAGTCCGGAATAAATAAGCTAGGGGCTACCTAGCCGCAGACCCCCTCACAAGGGTTCGCACATACAAGCTATAATGAGCTAGCATAGGCTCAGCTTTCTTAATCTATATTTCAATTTTTATGCACTTTCTTGCATGATTTCTTTTCCAACCAAGTTCCTCTCTTTTTTACAGATGAACAGCGTGCACACCCGTCCGAGGATCGGCACAACGGAGACACAGGCCTTGCAGACATGCAGTAGGGACCCGTTGCAAGGACTCTTTTAGACTAAGACCCTCGTAAACCTTTTTCTGTCTCTTGTTGCTATAATCCCCTGGTTTTCAGTATACCCAGAGGAGGCTGGCGTTTGGCATCGGCGCGCCCGATAGAACCTGCCGATACACAGACACAAGGGGCTTAGGGCTTTGTTTTGCCCGCTATTATAAAGACCGAACACCTTGGGAGTGTTGGCGTCTCGAGTTAGGGCCTTATATGCATCAGCTCGAATCATGTCTTTGGTCAAATGTTGGGTTTGCCCGGCTCCACATGTTTTGCTGCCTTACATTCCGTATCATCGCTAACAGCGGCTCCGGAGAACTCTGCGATTGTGCCCCAGTTCGGCTGGCGAGCACCTCGATGAAAGCAGCGGCCGTCATGATCTGCGCGAGACTGGTCAACCACTCGATCGACCTTAGGAATGTTTAGATTCCTCCGCTTTGACAAAGGGCCGTTTCGGCCAGCACATCTGGCGCCCAATCGGAGAGCACGGTGCCCCAGGGGCTATGTCGTAGCCCCACCCTCGAACTCCATGGCTAAGTGAAAGTGATAAAGCATTATAGTCCGGTTTGCCTCGTTTGCTATGCTACCACCTCCTTTACTGAGGACCGGCGTCCGGATTAAGTGTGAAAACACGCTATTTTTGCGAACACCCTCGCACCTTGTGCGTGGGGCTGAAACCGACAAGCTGCCATCTTCGGGTTATACATACGTATACATGAGCGGCCGCAAAGGAGATATTCTATTACTTGAGCGCACAAGTATAAAAGGCGCTTACATCATAAAAATCGTTTTACATCATATAAGCGTTCATTCGAGCGTAACATTTTCGAAACACTGCGACTCTATTACCACGAGCACCGAGCAAGACGCCAAAATAGTGCTCGGCGGGCAGCGGTTATTATCCGAACCGGAGTCGCAACAGCGGTGGCATCCATCTCTGTCAATGTGTCTTTACGGCGGCGCCATCCGCGCACCCTCTATGCAGGCCGACCGCTTCATCGCCTTGATATGCGGCACCGCCCCAAGAAATTGCTGCAATAAGCCAAAATAACTCTTGGCTGGGGCTTATCCGGCGGATATGGGTCACTATATTTGCCATAGCAAGCCGGACAACCTATTTAGCTCAGCCCACTCAGCCAAGCGATCGGTCGGTGGGCGAATGCTCCGGACTATGGAATTGAGACCAAAACAGCTCTTCCGTCTGGTGATCCTTACGGCGAAAATGCTAGCGGCATCCGCCGCACTCGCTGCTAAGTCCATATAAAGGTCCTCCGGACACCACAGTTAGCCCAGGTGAGCATATTTTGAATCCGTGAACCTTGGCGCAGCGAAAAAGGCTTGCCAGCTACAATCTCCCGACTGGCGCAGCTCTTCCTTTATGGCCCGCATTGCAGGCGGGCATTCTTAATTCGGCGGTGGCCTTCGCGGGTCTTCCTGCCCGCTGGCGCTCCTTCCAAGAGCCTCATTACGGTCGGTAGCCTCTTTTAACTTCACAACCATTTCGCTAACTTTTCCCTGCTCCGGCATGTGCGGCCTTTTGGCCTCTAACTCCTCGGCCGCCTTGAGGCTGCCGCATCACTCCTTCGGCCTGCTCCTTAGCTTGAGCAAGTTGGCCGAAGACTCTCCACAGCAGCGGCACTATCTGCATTTCACGCAAATTTTGTAAGGAGTTGGCTTGGCTCCTTACCATGTGTCCGTGATAACACTTACCTTGCGACTCATCAAATCGCTTTGTTGATCATGCGATGTCTTCATCCGCCACATCGAGTTGCCGCTTTAGTTCAGCAACTCCATAAGTCCGCTGGCCCAGACGACCCGCCACCTACATAGGCATGGCGGAATTTAAAACCTGCGATTTTGATCCTCGGCGCGCTGTCGATATCGACAACCTACCGAGTCTCGGGGCTACTATCTATCTGAGCGCATTCTATATGCAAAACTGTTAAAAGGTGTGTCATTTTACATACCTCAAACCCTTGATAAACTCTGGACGGCATCATGCAACCCGCCGGCGGACGAAATCCTTTCAATCACCACGCTCATCAATGCGTGCTGATCTTGAGATAAACGCCTTCTCAAGCAGATCCTTCACCGTACACCGTTGGTGCGAACTATCGAGTTTGCCACACTCGGGGCTCCCTCCATGGCGACACTTCAGGCTCGTCCGCCCTATCAACGGCGCCCGGACGGGCGTCTCGCTCTCTATCATCTCGGACGAAGGTCCCCGAAAGCGAAGCTCATCTGCGAAGGGCGGAGATCCGAACTACAAGGTAAAAACTTTTGTTATCCTCGGAAGCATAAATAGGGATGTCCCTTATTATAAAACTCCTTTCTTTCTACTTACGGCTCGTTGGAGGCTGGCTCATTGAGGAGACTGTGCGCCGGGGCTTCCCAGACGCAGGACCCTCGGCGAAATTTCTTCCCGTTTGGGGCTTTTTACCGGGTCCTCGGAGGCAGTCCTCTTCTCCCCTTGGTAGGAGGATTCTCGATCCCCTCGTTCAAAAGCCTCCTTAGGCGAGGCAGTAGCTTTCTGCTTTCCCCTTCGCTTTCCTTGAAGGCGCAACCTCTAACATCCGGACCAGCCACAGGATCCGGCGCAGTCTCGGGGAGGGCGGACACGTATTAATTTTGCTTCCGCTATCCACTCCTGTATAGAAGGAGATCGGTCATAAAGCGGATCATTGAAAGGCAAACAAGCGGTATGTCCGGACTTGGAACTACTTACTTGAGTATCAGGCGATTGCAGCTTAGTCCAGCATCCTCGGTCAATTCGGGACGCACCTCTTGCGATCCGAAGAATAAGTTATACATCTCCGGGGTGTCATACCCATGAAGTGTTGAAGAATCCGTGGGCCCTCGGTTGAACTCCCATAGCCGGAGAGGGCGGCGTTTGCGAGCGCAGAGGCGCCTAATTAGCATAACCTGCATCACCACCACCATATCGATCTCCCTCATTAAGAGATCTCGGATCCGGCCCTGCGGAGGGGCACGTCCTTTGACGGCCCCAGTTGAAATATGGTTGACCCACGACATCAATCGTCGTGGAGGTCCCGGCGGAATAAGGCGGCGGCTTTTGTCTGCGGCCCCTCGGAATGGTAATATAGAACCACTCTTGCTGCCACAGGCGAGCTCCTCTTGGAAGGAGCCGGCCAGACCCCGCAGGGCATCGGCCCTCCTACTTATGGCCGCCCGCCACACTCCGCAGCGCCCGATCATCTTGGCGCCACATTGAAAGTCTTGACCACAGGCGAAGTGTGGGGTGACGCGGAGGAAAACCATGAGATGACAATAAATGCGGATATATGGAGGATGGACTCGAGC
The DNA here is from genome assembly GCA_021605205.1 of Aegilops longissima. Taxonomy (NCBI): domain Eukaryota; kingdom Viridiplantae; phylum Streptophyta; class Magnoliopsida; order Poales; family Poaceae; genus Aegilops; species Aegilops longissima. The sequence goes on from JAHIAM010001735.1 coordinate 31,317, forward strand.
CAAGTCGTGGAATTCCAACCCATAGTAAAACATGAGCCCTCTCACAAAGGATCCATCGGAAGCCTAAACCCGGCGGAGGTGGGAAGCGAAGGCGACATACTCGCGGGCTCGGGGGTGGGGATGGCCTGCCCTTGGCCGGAGCAACCTGTGTGAAATCTCGTAAGGCAGTACTTGGCATCCCGCAGCTTTAGCACGTCCTCCTCCGTGGAGGAGGGCATCCACCGACCACGGAGGTCGGGACGGACATTGTTGAAGGTCCAAAGCGCTCGAATCTGGAGCTCGGGTGCTGGAACTTGGAGCATGGGGAAGATTCGATGGTGGATTAAAAAAAAAAAGCGAGCCTTGGTCCCGTTATAAAGAGGAGAATACCAAGAGCCGTCTCCGTGACCGTTTGGAACTCGCCGATAGAGGCGTGGCGAGCAGCGCGTTGGATTATTACGCCCGTATTGATGAGAATCCCGGATTAAGGAAACACGATCTCTGCCCGACAAGGCGTGCCAAGAAACCGCTTCGCTAAATCGCTGAGGTGGTAATGTAAAAACAATTGAGTAATGGCTTGGTAGTGGTGTGGCGTCATACCACGGAAAAGCGTCGGCAGATTGAGCTTGTGTATATATTATTATTCTCTCTCTGGTGGAGCGTGGAATTTATTTTGCGAGCGGACACTATCTGGTGTTCCCAATCTTCTATCATTTGGAGGAGGAACCCGCCTTGCAATGCCAAGCAATATACCGCCGGACTTATCGTCATTGAAGCCTGGTTAGGGGGCTCTTGAGGAGTCTGGATTAGGGGCTGTCCGGATAGCCGGACTACCATCACCAGCCGAACTATCATTTGCCGGACTATCATCATCGACCGGACTCCAAGACTATGAAGATAGAAGATTGAAGACCTCCCCCCGTGTGCGGCACACTCAGTATAGGGAGAACGCCTTTTGGCCTCAGGAGGCAGATTGCTTCGGCCTCGGGAGGTAGATCGCTTGACCTCGGGAGCCACCTCCACTTGCCGCCCGTTGTGTGATCGGACCTAGCAGTCCGCCCGCTCGGTGTTCCTCCCGCATCTTGTGGATACCGTTAGAGGCGGTGCACTTGCGCCGCTCGGCGAACTCGTCACGATGGGATCGGACGACCGACCGCTCGAGGAGATCGAGCGAGGAGGAGATGATCCACAGAGACGCTGCCCCAACTCTTCTTCCGCTGCGGACGCTGCGGCGTCTAGTGGTAACGAACTATGATCCATCTCCGTAGCATGTTCTGGATGTTACTGGCGTAGGAATTTTTAATTTGCAGTTGGCGCACCTACCGTAGAACCCAACGGTGGTATCGAGCCTCGTTATAGGATTTGGATTCAGATCGTATGCATATTAGATATGTGGAGGCGACGGATGAGATCTGTTGTCCTTGAAGAGATCGGCTATGTGCACGGTTGATGTGATCAAGCGCACATGGGGATCGTTGAGGTTATATTTTACGTAAATCGGGATCGATGAAGGTCGTGACACGATCTACCCCTACGGTCGGTCATCCGCCATCGGGTATAGCGCCCTCGATGCGGCTATATCTCCACGTGTCGAAGCACGACTTAGAGCATAACCGCATTGAAAGCAATGTCATAAGTGAGGTAATCTTCACACAACCCATGTAATACATAAGGGAAAAGAAACATAGTTGGCTTACAATCGCCACTTCACACAATACATGAGTAAAACATTACATCATCTGAGATACAATCAAGGTCCGACTACGGAACCAAAATAAAAAAGACTACCCCAAATGCTACACAGATCCCGATCGTCCCAAGCTGGGCTCCACTCTTGATCAAGCTGAAGCGAAACAACACAATGAACAAGATCTTCATCGAGCTCCTCCTTGAGCTCAGGTGCATCACCTGCGGTTTCATCGGCACTGCAAACTGGTTTTGGAAGTATCGTGAGTCACGGGGACTCAGCAATCTCACACCAGCGAGATCAAGACTATTTAAGCTTAAAGGTAGGACAGGGTAGTGAGGTGGAGCTGCAGCAGCGACTAGCATATATGGTGGCTAACATACGCAAAAGAGAAGCGAGAAGAGGAGGCAAAGCACGGTCGAACAACTATGATCAAGAAGTGATCCTGAACTCCTACTTCGTCGAGACATAACCCGAAACCGTGTTCTCCTCTCGATCAACCCGAAAAGAGACACTCACAGTTACGCTTTACGGTTGGTGTATTTTAATTAAGATCAACCGGGTTTTCTACAACGGACATTAACAAATTCCCATCTGCCACATAACAGCGGGCACGGCTTTGAAAGTTCAAACCCTGCGGGGTGTCCCAACAGCCCATGATAAGCTCTCGCGATCAACGAAGGAATAGACCTTCTCCCGGGAAGCCGATCAGTCTCGGAATCCGGCTACAAGACATTTCACAGCAATAAAACAAGTCCAGCAAGACCGCCCGATCGCCGACAATCCCGATAGGAGCTGCACATATCTCGTTCTCGAGGCGACACCGGATAAGCGAAGCGTCTGAGAACCAGCGTAACCCATGTTGCCAAGGGATGGTCCCATACGGTGCTCTAGTTTGGACCAACACTTAGACAAGCATTGGCCGGGGGCTGAATAAAGATGACCCTTGGGTTAATTACTCCCAAGGGAAATGTAGGTGGTGGTGAGGCAAATAGTAAAACCAATGTTGGGCCTTCTGGAAAAGTCTTATTCAAAGCGAACTGTCAAGGGGTCCCATAAATCACCCGACCGCGTTAGGGGCGCAAAAATCCGGGAACATAATACCGATATGGCGGAAACTAGAGCGGCAAGAGTGGAACAAAACACCGGGCATAAGGCGAGCCTTCCACCCTTTACCAAGTATATAGATGCATTAATTAAATAAGATATATTGTGATATCCCCATAAGTAAACATGCTCCAACAAGGAACAACATCTTCATGTTCAACAAGGAACAAACTTCATCTTCACCTGCAACTAACAAGCGCTATAAGAGGGCTGAGCAAAGCGGTAACATAGCCAAACAACGGTTTGCTAGGAAAAGGATGGTTAGGGGCTTGACATGGCAACATGGGAGGCATGATATAGCAAGTGGTAGGCATCGCAGCATAGGCATAGCAAAAGAAGCGAGCAACTAGCAAGCAAAGATAGAAGTGATTTCGAGGTATGGTCATCTTGCCGAAATCCATAAGGAAGAAAAACGAGTCCATGAAGAAGACAAGCGGACGAAGTCGAATGAATCCTCACAACTCGGAGCGAAACCGAAGCTAACGAGAGAAGCAAACCGGAAAGAAGCAAACAACATAGTAAACAACCATCACATAAACATGTCATGATGCACAAACAAGTATGATGCATGTCGGTTTAAATAACATGGCATGGCAAAGTGCAACAAACAACACTACAAATTAAGTGGAGCTCAATATGCAGCGAATTGCATATTGACGAAACTCACAACATTATTTAGTTCTCTCCGATTAGGTACTCAACAATATTAAATGTTATTAAACATGGCAAGAGGTGAAGCATAATGAAACTACCTATCTAGGCAAGTTTAAATGAGGCGGAAACAAGAAACAACAATTCGGAAAAACCCCATATGCAAATTATGGATTCGGTACAGATCTGACCTAAAGCACATTTTAGAGTTGTTAAACATGCAAAGAAATGCTACCATGTTAAACTAGGCATTTTCTACCCCATTTACATATATAATTTATTTAAATCCGAGTTACGGTTATTTAGTTATGAAATAAATCATTTTAGCATGGCATTTAAGCAAATTAATGCAAACAACAATTATAAACATTTAAATGTTGTTATCATGATCACGGATGACATGTGCAAGTTTATGCAATTTATGAAAGCGTTAACATGAGCATGATGAGCATTATGTCACCGTGGTGGAAGAAAGGGTGCCACGACAGCGAATCCGAAAATGATGCCACGGCAACAATATCGGTTCCGATAACTCGATTGAGATACCGATACAAAGGAAAGCGTGTGAGCGAGTCATGCAAGATGGTGGGGTGATCCGGATGCGGGTTCCACGGAGCAGTAGAATGGCAAAGGGGGCATCGCAAGGATGATTCGATCACGGCGGTCGTCACGGGTTATACCTCCGAAGCGAGCACTCGGGACGGGTCGAGTTGTCGAGGAAGTAGATGGAAGTAGGCGTTCTCGCGATGATCGTCGAGGAAGTAGTCGTTACGGCGTGGGGAAGTCGTTGTTCACGTTCGAGGGTAGTGGTACATCTCGTCGCCGAGTAGTGATACACGAAGGTAGTCGAACTTAGCGGTTCCGTTACACAGGTCTTGGCGGACGGTAGTTGTACACGTTTCACGGGTTTTGGCGACGATCGTCGTACATGGTTGAGTGGTACTTGCAGCTACGGACAGCGAATCCGAGGCTTGGGGTTCACCGTTGAACTTGCGAAATCCACAAGCGGGTCTTGGTGACGGTAGATGTACAAAGCAAGCGTAGAGGTACTATGCTTGATGCGTCGTGGTACTTGGCGAAATCCATCCATGGTATAGTCGGACATGCGTAGATGAACAGCGGGTCCCATGGTAGTCGTACTCGGCGAATCCAGCGTGGTTGCACGGTCTCCTCGGGCTTCCTGGTTTGAGCTTTGGCAGCAGCGGGAGGCGAGCAATGCTTCCTCCACCTGCTTGCAGGCGAGGCGGGGCGGGGCCCATCTGGTCCTGGCGGTGGGACTCCATGGCGGCCATGGCGTCGGGCGGGAGGTGGAAGCGGAGGCGGCAGGCGGAGCAGAGGGGCCGGCTGAGGCGAGGCGCGAGCAGCCGGGCAGAGGCGGCGGCCAGCGGCGACGAGGAGGGCACCGGCAGCCTTGGCGAGGTCTGGCCCGTGTGGCGAGCGAGCAGGCGAGGCGAGTTGTCGAGGGCGGCTGGACCCGGCGGGAGGCAAGCAAGCAGGCGGCGTCATGGCAGGGGGTGTGGCTCCTTGGGGGCGCGTGGCAGAGAGCCAGGAGGACCAGGAGGCCGGGGACGGCTGACAGGTGGCTTGAGGTCGGTGAGATGCCTGGCGGCGCTAGGAGGAGGAGGCCGAGGGGATCAGGTAGGGGGGTGGAGAAGAGAGGCGAGGGAGGAGGCGAGGAGATGGGATCGAGGGAAGGAGGCGACAGGGGATCGAGGCAGGGGTGTCTGTGTTGGAGGGATCGGGCATCGAGGGATAAGCGAGGGGATCGGGAGGATGCTAGGGTTAGGTCGATTAGGTAATTTGGGCCTGCTTAGGCTGCGAGATGGGCAGGGAGGCCTTGGGCCATAGAGGCCGGCCTGGTGGAGGAGGGAAAAGCCGGGGGCCGGCTGGGCTCTCCTCTCTCTTCTATATTCTTTAACAGAAAACAAGAGAAGAAAAATAAATGAAGAGGGGGTTTAGGGAGCAAAGTTGGACTCACGAATAAATTTCCGGACTCAAAAAAAATGTTAGGTCAGAAAATTAGGAAAGACCAAGATTGAAAGAATAAATTCAAATTTCTTTGAATTTAATTCAAAAGTTTGAACTAGGGTAGGTTCTAGGAGTTTCCAAAAATGTTGAGAGTTTTGGTAGAGCTCCGGAAAAATGATGAAAGGACAAGTGACAAAGTTAGAGGCCAAGAGTAGAAATAATGAAAGGCATTGGGATTTTTGCAAGTGTGTAATGATGATTCCAAATTAATGGGATATTTAATATAGCTCCCTAATAATATTGGGAGGGTATGTTATAAAGAGAAGTCATCATGTGAATATCCCTCGATTTAAATGGATCGAAAAATCCATACAATTTATTTAGATGAGTTGCAAAAATTGAATGGCATGATGGCATGATGACATGATGCAATGCAAGAGATGACATGAGCAATGCACAAACAAAACAAATCACACGACAAAACTCGGAAACCCTGGAAGGCAACTGAAGCTCCGGTCTTGGGGCGTCACAACACTCCACCACTACGAGAGGATCTCGTCCCGAGATCTAGGATGGCACCGGAGAAAAAACGGGAGAGGAAGAGGTAAAACAAAGTTGCTTCTCCGACAAACGAGTGAAACCAAAGAACCTTGAGAGGTTGAACAAAATGAAAGAAAGAAAACAATGAAGATGAAGAAAGTTGAAAACACTCTGTTAGAAAAGAGGAATAAGGGATACGACGAGAACCAAGAGGTTAAGTGATAAAATAGATATTGAAAGCACTCCGGTTAAAACTAGATAGACAAGGAATAAGATTGATAAAATTTGGGCAGCACTCCGACTAAAAGAAGAAGGAAAACTTGATAAGATGAGAGAACTCGAATGAAAACATGACACTCCGGTTAAATGGATAAGCAAGAAAAAGAACATGATCTTGACAAAAGAAGATGATGGGTCGAAGAGCACAACATCACAATGCCTCCGTAACAAAAAAGGAATAGAAGTTAGACCGTTGGGATAAAGGGACGGAGAAGAGAATGACAACTTCTGCCACAAATGAGCTTGGAAAGCATCCTTGCAAAGAAGAATTGAACGAAGTTGTTTGAAAATAACAACGATAAGAATAAGCTTGTAGTGGGCTTATGAAAATATCTCAAAATTATGAGGTGAAAATCTGCCACTAACGAAAACAATTGATTGGATTGATAACAACAAGGAGACGGGAAACTTATTTCGCCGAGAGGACAAATGAAGAACTTGGGTCATTAATAAGCACCATAAATAGCAACAATCCTTAGGGAAAGCTTTAGGTGAAATATAGCCCAAGACAACTCCAATGAAGAGATTGATGGATTTAAAATACCTCATTCTTGACAACATGTGAATCATGAAACACGAACTCAAATTGTCGAGAATGACATAACACCACCTCAAGAGATAAGGTAGAAAGAATTGCACTTCGAAATGCAAGAAGAAGAATACTTGAACTCCTCAAAACAAAACATGTGTTGAGCACCATGTTCAATTTTGAGTATGGCTTGCGGATCTTAACTCGAGAGAAATCTTGATGAACAATTGGAGAAATGAAAAGAATCCTTGACGAACCACCATGTAGAACCTCCATGAAGAACTCCGGTAAACAAAGGATGATAAAAGAAAGAGAAGTTGCAAATACAAGGTGAAACCTTGCAGTGATAAGATGAAGCTATAAAATGATATAACCGAGAAAACTTGGAACTCGGAAAGAAAGATGAACAATTGAAATCAAAATTTTGATGATCCTCCGGAATAAGGAATTGAACTTACTCGATGAAACAAGAATAAGAATTACATTATGCTCATCCTTCACCAATTAAATTGATGACAAGCAATAGATTTGGCATACTACTTATTCCCGTAGAAAAGATTAAGATAGATATGGCGCGAACTTGAGAAGGTATTGATGGGACCACCGGTGGGATTTGGAAACAACGAATGAGTCTATATGATAACGAAGGAAGAGAACTCTTGAACAAACCACCATAATAATTGAGAATGAACGTAGCAAAGGCACAAATTCACCGTGAAGAATTAGAAAACGAATAAAGATGCTTGAAAGAATTTAGATATAAGAGATTGAAGAGATGGCAATCTGACTAGAGAATACTTGAATGATGCACCGATAAGATTTGGAGAACGAGAGCTGAAAGCTGGAATGAATAACTCTGAGATGATGGGCTCCGAAGAATCAAACTGAAAAGACTCCTGAAATGCTCCGGGTGGGTTAAAAGAATTCTCACAACCGAAAATAATTATGAGAGGATGGCATCAAGCTAAAACCATGAATCTTGAAGAGAATGGAGCAAGATTAAAGAGAAACTCTTCTTCGGTCTTCAAAATTCGAGAATGACGACGAGAAACACCACCATGAATTATTGAAGATACTCCGGAATGAAAATTAGAAAGGTTGAACCACAAGATGAAAAGAATTTGAAAGATCTTGGAGAAAACCATGAGTGATGATAATTCATTCTTACGTCAAACTTTGCAAAGAATTTGGGAATAGCTCGGAAAATAAAGAGTTAGGTAAGATCACGGAAAAAGACACTGTGGGTTAGGGCCCTCAAAAGAAACATTGTTGAAGAATTGCTTGAAATAAAGATTGCGCGGTAGAATTAAATGGCTTGAATGAGATAACAACCTCAAAATAACTTGAGCGGATCTGGAATGAAAAGGCGACCCTTGTGAGATATCTTCAACACTCGAGACGAAGGAATATCGAGAAGTGAATGATTAGGAGATACACGGCATGAGAAAGCATTGTGAAAAGAGGAAAAGGATAAGATCAACACGAAATCTTGAACTAAATCCACGGAAAAGAATCGAAAATGAAGAATGATGAACTTGAAAATGTTGAGCATCTTCATGGGAAATCACCGGATAAAACATTTAAAGGAAAAGAATGAAGAAACTTCACTCAACAAAATGGATACTTGATTAAGAAATCTGAGTCCTTGAAGAAAAAGGGTGGGAGGGCGGGAAAACAAAACAACTTGGGTCGGATGAAACGAACACCGTTGAGAAAAAAAACTTAGAATTGATCTTGCGAATGTTGGAATGATCGGATTCTACTTGAAGAAAACACGACGGTTGAGAAAAGAATTGACATGACAAGCTCAGTGATCAAGAAGGATTAGTATTCACATAGCAACATGAGAACACCATTTAGGAAGGTATGGAATCAACACTTGACTTGAAGCAACTCGAATACCACAAAACAAAACAAAAACAAAAGTTGGCTTGCAGAATAAGCGGAACAAACATATGATAGATCCCATATCATTATCATGTGTGTGTTGGAAAGATATCCTCGAGATACTTGAATTCCACCTATGAACTCCGAAACTTTCTGGTTATGCAATCGGTGTTGGGGATCTGAGGGGACACAAAATATATCACCCAAACTAACAATACCTAGATCCATTTGTATCCATCCGTCAACACATAACCAAGAAACTTTCGAAATCGTGTACCTCGACCTTGAAAAACATCCGTTATACAAGTCATGGCAATACTCCCTTTTCGCCACGATCTTTGGGCTATCGAGGTTATCTCACCAACAAGCTGCACAAAAGAGATTTGATGTCGGTAAAACTCAGGTATTCGAACTGCAGCGATAAAATTGTGGCGACAACACCTCGGAGCTCAACTCCCGGGACACTGCCACAACCCCTAAATGTCGGGAGGCACCAAGAACAATGTTCTCGTCACAAAACCATCGGAGCGATTCCAAGATACCCGTGATCCTAAAAAAAAATTTAGTGAAATTTGAGGAGAGAAAAGTCAAAACTCTCGTCGGGATACCTCACCGGAGCGGCAGAAGGGACTGGGAGTAAAAAGAATCCTACTCTCCGATATATATAATCCTAAGACTCAAAACATTTTCCGTTCTAGACTCAACAACGCCATGACAAACAATCAAGTAGGGGCTCCTAAGTCGGGAAGGCTCGATTACCAACTTAGCGCCCTCGATGCGGCTATATCTCCCGTGTCGAAGCACGACTTAGAGGCATAACCGCATTGAAAGCAATGTCGCAAGTGAGGTAATCTTCACACAACCCATGTAATACATAAGGGAAAGAGAACATAGTTGGCTTACAATCGCCACTTCACACAATACATGAGTAAAACATTACATCATACAGATACAATCAAGGTCCGACTACGGAACCAAAATAAAAGAAGACTACCCCAAATGCTACACAGATCCCGATCGTCCCAAGCTGAGCTCCCTCTTGATCAAGCTGAAGCGAAACAACACAATGAACAAGATCTTCATCGAGCTCCTCCTTGAGCTCGGTGCATCACCTGCGGTTTCATCGGCACTGCAAACTGGTTTTGGAAGTATCACGTGAGTCACGGGGACTCAGCAATCTCACACCATGAGATCAAGACTATTTAAGCTTAAAGGTAGGACAGGGTAGTGAGGTGGAGCTGCAGCAAGCGACTAGCATATATGGTGGCTAACATACATAAAGAGAAGCGAGAAGAGGAGGCAAAGCACGGTCGAACAACTATGATCAAGAAGTGATCTGAACTCCTACTTACGTCGAGACATAACCCGAAACCGTGTTCTCCTCTCGATCAACCCGAAAAGAGACACTCACAGTTACGCTACGGTTGGTGTATTTTAATTAAGATCAACCGGGTTTTCTACAACGGACATTAACAAATTCCCATCTGCCACATAACATGAGCACGGCTTTGAAAGTTCAAACCCTGCAGGGTGTCCCAACAACCCATGATAAGCTCTCGCGATCAACGAAGGAATAGACCTTCTCCCGGAAGCCGATCAGTCTCGGAATCCGGCTACAAGACATTCACAGCAATAAAACAAGTCCAGCAAGACCGCCCGATGTGCCGACAATCCCGATAGGAGCTGCACATATCTCGTTCTCGAGGCGACACGGATAAGCGAAGCGTCTGAGGAACCAGCGTAACCCATGTTGCCAAGGGATGGTCCATACGGTGCTCTAGTTTGGACCAACACTTAGACAAGCATTGGCCGGGGGCTGAATAAAGATGACCCTTGGGTTAATTACTCCCAAAGGAAATGTAGGTGGTGGTGAGGCAAATAGTAAAACCAATGTTGGGCCTTCTGGAAAAGTCTTATTCAAAGCGAACTGTCAAGGGGTCCCATAAATCACCCGACCGCGTTAGGGGCGCAAAATCCGGGAACATAATACCGATATGGCGGAAACTAGAGCGGCAGAGTGGAACAAAACACCAGGCATAAGGCCGATCCTTCCACCCTTTACCAAGTATATAGATGCATTAATTAAATAAGATATATTGTGATATCCCCATAAGTAAACATGTTCCAACAAGGAACAACATCTTCATGTTCAACAAGGAACAAACTTCATCTTCTGCAACTAACAACGCTATAAGAGGGGCTGAGCAAAGCGGTAACATAGCCAAACAACGGTTTGCTAGGAAAAGGATGGTTAGGGGCTTGACATGGCAACATGGGAGGCATGATATAGCAAGTGGTAGGCATCGCAGCATAGGCATAGCAAAAGCGAGCAACTAGCAAGCAAAGATAGAAGTGATTTCGAGGTATGGTCATCTTGCACGAAATCCATAAGGAAGAAAACGAGTCCATGAAGAAGACAAGCAGACGAAGTCGAATGAATCCTCACAACTCCGGAGCGAAACCGAAGCTAACGAGAGAAGCAAACCGGAAAGAAGCAAACAACATAGTAAACAACCATCACATAAACATGTCATGATGCACAAACAAGTATGATGCATGTCGGTTTAAATAACATGGCATGGCAAAGTGCAACAAACAACACTACAAATTAAGTGGAGCTCAATATGCAGCGAATTGCATATTGACGAAACTCACAACATTATTTAGTTCTCTCGATTAGGTACTCAACAATATTAAATGTTATTAAACATGGCAAGAGGTGAAGCATAATGAAACTACCTATCTAGGCAAGTTTAAATGAGGCCGGAAACAAGAAACAACAATTCCGGAAAAACCCCATATGCAAATTATGGATTCGGTACAGATCTGACCTAAAGCACATTTTAGAGTTGTTAAACATGCAAAGAAATGCTACCATGTTAAACTAGGCATTTTTCTACCCCATTTACATATATAATTTATTTAAATCCGAGTTACGGTTATTTAGCTATGAAATAAATCATTTTAGCATGGCATTTAAGCAAATTAATGCAAACAACAATTATAAACATTTAAATGTTGTTATCATGATGCGGATGACATGTGCAAGTTTATGCAATTTATGAAAGCGTTAACATGAGCATGATGAGCATTATGTCACCGTGGTGGAAGAAAGGGTGCCACGACAGCGAATCCGAAAATGATGCCACGGCAACAATATCGGTTCCGATAACTCGATTGAGATACCGATACAAAGGAAAGCGTGGGAGCGAGTCATGCAAGATGGTGGGGTGATCCGGATACGGGTTCCCGGAGCGGTAGAATGGCAAAGGGGGCATCGCAAGGATGATTCGATCACGGCGGTCGTCACGGGGTTATACCTCGAAAGCGAGCACTCGGGGCGGTCGAGTTGTCGAGGAAGTAGATGGAAGTAGGCGTTCTCGCGATGATCGTCGAGGAAGTAGTCGTACGGCGTGGGGGAAGTCGTTGTTCACGTTCGAGGGTAGTGGTACATCTCGTCGCCGAGTAGTGATACACGAAGGTAGTCGAACAGCGGTTCCATTACGAGTCTTGGCGACGGTAGTTGTACACGTTCCACGGGTTTTCGGCGACGGTCGTCGTACATGGTTCGGTGGTACTTGCAGCTACGGACTTGGCGAATCCGAGGCTTGGGTTCACCGTTGAACAGCGAAATCCACAAGCGGGTCTTCGGTGACGGTAGATGTACAAGGCAAGCGTAGAGGTACTATGCTTGATCGTCGTGGTACTTGGCGAAATCCATCCGCGGTATAGTCGGACATGCGTAGATGAACAGCGGGTCCCATGGTAGTCGTACTCGGCGAATCCGCGTGGTTGCACGGTCTCCTCGGGCTTCCCTGGTTTCTGAGCTTTGGCAGCAGGAGGCGACAATGCTTCCTCCACCTGCTTGAGCAGGCGAGGCGGGCGGGGCCCATCTGGTCCCTGGCGGTGGGACTCCATGGCGGCCATGGCGTCGGGCGGGAGAGGTGGAGCGAGGCGGCAGGCGGAGCAGAGGGGCCAGGCTGAGGCGAGCCGCATGACCGTGCGGGCCAGGCGGCGGCCCGGCGACGAGGAGGCACCGGCAGCTTGGCGAGGTCTGGCCGGTGGCGAGCGAACAGGCGAAGCGAGAGTTGTCGAGGCGGCTGGACCCGGCGGAGGCGGCAAACGAGCAGGCGTCATGGCAGAGTCGGCGTGGCTCCTTAGAGGCGCCGTGGCAGGAGCCAGGAGGACCAGGAGAGGCAGGGACGGCGGCAGGTGGCGCAGGTCGGTGAGATGCCTGGCGGCGCTAGGAGGAGGAGGCGAGGGGATCGAGGCGAGGGGTGGAGAAAGAGGCGCGAGGAGGGAGCGAGGGAGATGGGATCGAGGGAAGGAGGCTGACGAGGGGATCGAGGCGAGGGGTGTCTGTTGGAGGGATCGGGCATCGAGGGATAGAAGCGAGGGGATCGGGAGGATGCTAGGGTTAGGTCGGTGGGGGGCTGGGCCTGCTTAGGCTGCGAGATGGGCGGGGAGGCCTTGGGCCATAGAGGCCGGCCTGGTGGAGGAGGAAAAGCCGGGGGCGGCTGGGCTCTCCCTCTCTCTTCTATATTCTTTAACAGAAAACAAGAGAAGAAAAATAAATGAAGAGGGGGGTTTAGGGAGCAAAGTTGGACTCACGAATAAATTTCCAGGACTCAAAAAAAATGTTAGGTCCGAGAAAATTAGGAAAGACCAAGATTGAAAGAATAAATTCAAATTTCTTTGAATTTAATTCAAAAGGTTTGAACTAGGGTAGGTTCTAGGAGTTTCCAAAAATGTTGAGAGTTTTGGAAGAGCTCCGGAAAAATGATGAAAGGACAAGTGACAAAGTTAGAGGCCAAGAGTAGAAATAATGAAAGGCATTGGGATTTTTGCAAGTGTGTTATGATGATTCCAAATTAATGGGATATTTAATATAGCTCCCTAATAATATTGGGAGGGTATGTTATAAAGAGAAGTCACCATGTGAATATCCCTCGATTTAAATGGATCGAAAAATCCATACAATTTATTCAGATGAGTTGCAAAAAATTGAATGGCATGATGGCATGATGACATGATGCAATGCAAGAGATGACATGAGCAATGCACAAACAAAACAAATCACACGACAAAACTCGGAAACCCTGGAAGGCAACTGAAGCTCCGGTCTTGGGGCGTCACACGGGGTTAACAATGAAACGTAAATCCGAATCAGATTCGCGATGATCGATAAGATCGGTCAGATCGGAGAATTCGGCGTGATCGGAGTTTAGATGTGATCTGTGATTTCCGAAAGCGTCCGCTAACCGGCTAGCGGGACCGCCGTATGCGTAGCGCCGTGTATTTCGTACCCGCCACACAAACTGGTAGAATGCGATTCTATGCATAACTTTGTTTTGCAGGTTTGATGTGGATAGTATGGCTCATGTGTATGTGATGCATGTGTGTAATTTATACGTGGCCTGCGTGTCATGTTTGTCAGCCGGCAGGAGCCAAAGTGCTGTCATTATATTGCATAACGACCTGCGTGTCGACTTGTGACTCTATGTAAAATTCATTACTAGTTGTAGTAGTTGGATAATAGAGATCAGGTTGGCGGCTTGGCATCCGGCGTGACAAACAAGATGGAGTTAAGTAGATGGTCATCGAGTCGGAGCCGACCTAGAACAACGTCCATGAAGGAGCCATACTATTTCACAATATCACGTTATATTTGTGATTGTTATGCTTCTTTGTTTCTATGCATGTTAAAATGATAGAATGATCCTTATGAATATCAAGCGAATTGCCATCCCGATGTTGCACCTTCATACGTCAAATCACGTCTAGTAGTGGGCTCATAAAATTGGGGTGCTGCTGGGTGTCCTTGAGCTGAAGGGTTAAAGTGTCGGACACGGACATGCCTTTGCATCGAGTTAACTTGACAAGGCTATCAAAAGCGGTTTTGGGCCTTGTGGCAAAGAAGGTTGGGGGCGAGGTATGAGATACCTTCCCAATCGGCGTGAGTCGTATAGAGATGCGATTAGCAAGAAGTTGCTTCTTGGATAGGTATGTTGGCTAGCAGTGATGCTAAAGCTCACTAGTCGCATGCGCTAGTCGGATCTGAATCACTTGAGAGTTTGCGGAGGATGCTGACTTGATGGGAGTATTTCTGTTTAGGCTAGAATTACTCTACATAAACACATTGCTTAGTGATTGCATATTCTCATTTGTAGATCAATGGCACCACCTGCTCAACCCAACTTTGCATTGAAATCAATTCGGAAAAGGATAAACTGAATGGAACAAACTTTACCACCTGGTATAGAAATCTGAGAATTGTTCTCAAGCACGATAAAAGGAACATGGTCTAGAGGATCCACTTCGGAGGAACCTGCCGATAATGCTAGTGCCACAACTAAGAATGCCTACGAAACTCGTTGATGAATCAACGAGAGATCAATTGTCGATCTTGGCTTGTATGGAGCCTGATTTGCAACAGCATTTCGAAAATATTGAGGCTTAGGATATGATCGAGAGTCTCAAGAGCATGTTTCAGACACAGGCTAGGACTGAAAGGTTCAACGTCTGGCGATCCTTGATGGATTGTAAGCTAAAGGAAGGTGGTCCACTAAGCCCACATGTGATCAAGATGATCGGATATGTGGAAGCTTTGGATCGTTTGGGCTTCCCACTCTTGGATGAGCTGGCTACTGATGCTGTTCTGGGTTCTCTTCCGCCCAGCTATGGGACGTTCATCTCGAACTACCATATGCATGGCATGGATAAGAAGCTCACTGAATTGCATGGGATGCTCAAGGTGGCAGAGCAGGATATTAAGAAAGGCACGCATCAAGTGTTGATGGTGCAGAAATTGGCTAAGTTCAAGAAGAGTTGGTCCAAGAAAAGGCTAAGGCAAAGGCACGGAGATGGTAACCTCTGCGCTGCATGAAAGTCTGGACGGACTCGAAGACCGTTGCTTTAACTGCAAGGAGACCGGTCCTTTGGAAGAAAGCTGTAGCAAGTGGCTGCGAGCATGGCAAGAAGGCTGGAAATGCTTCTTGAGGCAAAGGTACACTTGTTGCATATGTTATAGACATTTACCTTGCTGACATACCTAGTAGCTCTTGGGTATTTGATACGGATCGGTTGTTCATATTTGCAACTCGATGCAGGGGCTGGTAAGAACTAGGCGTGTGGCACAAGGGAGATTGACATCGAGGGAATTCGGCAACAAAGCAAGAGTTGTTGCGTTGGAGGTCGACACGATGCAGCTCCAACTTCCTTCAGTTCATAATGGAATTGAATAATTGTTATTACATTCCTGCACTTATTGAACATTATTTCGCCTCATGTTTGATGAGTCAAGGTTATGAATTCAATTTAAAGGACAATGGTTGTTCGATATTTTTGAATGGTATGTTCCACGGCTATGCACCCATTGTTGATGGGCTATTTATATTGAATCTAGAACAGGAACGGTCTATAACGTGAATGTCAAGAGGCATAAGCCTAATGAGATAAATCCGACATACTTACGGCATTGCGGCTTGGACACATTATGCAAAGCATGAAGAAGCTCCATGATGATGGGCTCCTAACCCGTCCGACTTGGTCGTTCGAGACATGTGAATCATGCTTGCTCGGCAAGATGACTAAGTCTCCTTCGCAAAGAGTTGCGAGAGGCGTCGAGCTATTGGAGCTTATACGATGATGATGTGTGGTCCAATGAGCACAACTGCAGAGGTGGCTATCGGTGCCGTGACTTTTACCGGCGACTTGAGTAGATATGGATATATCTATTTGATGAGGCACAAGTCGGAGACTTTGAAAAATTCAAAGAGTT
Source organism: Aegilops longissima (assembly GCA_021605205.1). NCBI lineage: Eukaryota > Viridiplantae > Streptophyta > Magnoliopsida > Poales > Poaceae > Aegilops > Aegilops longissima. The sequence goes on from JAHIAM010001735.1 coordinate 47,724, forward strand.
TGAGCGAGGTTGAGAATCAGCTCGGCAAGACTATAAAGCCTGCGATCTGATCGTGGAGGTGAGTACATGAGCAGGAGTTCGATGATCATCTGAAAAGTCGAGGTATAGTACCTCAGCTCACACCTCCAGATGCATACGGAGAAGCGGCGTGTCGAGCGGAGGAATAGGACCTTGTTGGACATGGTCCGGTCTATGATGAAACAAATCGGATTTACCCTTGTCGTTTTGGGGATATGCTCTAGAAACTGCAGCTTTCACACTTAATAGGGTACCATCAAAATCCGTAGACAAGACACCGCATGAGATGTGGGTAGGAAGAGTCGGTTTGTCTTTTCTAAAGATTTGGGGTTGTGAAGCATTTGTCAAGCGACTTATGTCGGACAAGCTTACACCCAAGTCGGATAAATGCATATTAAGTGGGATATCGAGGAAACCTTGGGATATAGCTTCTACAACCGGGAAGAGAACAAAGTGTTTGTTGCTCGGAGCAGGGTTTTCCTTGAGAAAGAGTTTCTCGGTCGGGAGGCCGAGTGGGAGGGCGGTTCGACTCGAAGAAATTCGAGGACCACTCAGGCGGCTCGGTGGTGATGAGATCATACGGAGTCGGTCGGGGAACCTGTAGTGGAAGCGGCACCGGAACCACGAAGGTCGGAGAGATTCTTGAGTCGCGTGATGTATTGTTGCTAGAAAGCGGCGAGCCGGCCACGTATCACGAAGCGATGGTGAGCCCAGATTCGAGGCATGGCTAGAGGCCATGAGATCCGAGTTAAAGTCCATGGATGAGAATCAAGTCTGGGACTTGGTTGATCCGCCACCTGGCGTAACTGCCATTGGTTGCAAATGGGTCTTTAAGAAGAAAACCGATGTAACGCCCTCGATGCGGCTATATCTCCCACGTGTCGAAGCACGACTTAGAGGCATAACCGCATTGAAAGCAATGTCGCAAGTGAGGTAATCTTCACACAACCCATGTAATACATAAGGGAAAAGAGATACATAGTTGGCTTACAATCGCCACTTCACACAATACATGAGTAAAACATTACATCATACAGATACAATCAAGGTCCGACTACGGAACCAAAATAAAAAGACTACCCCAAATGCTACACGGATCCCGATCGTCCCAAGCTGAGCTCCCTCTTGATCAGCTGAAGCGAAACAACACAATGAACAAGATCTTCATCGAGCTCCTCCTTGAGCTCGGGTGCATCACCTGCAGTTTCATCGGCACACCGCAAACTGGTTTTGGAAGTATCTGTGAGTCACGGGGACTCAGCAATCTCACACCAGCGAGATCAAGACTATTTAAGCTTAAAGGTAGGACAGGGTAGTGAGGTGGAGCTGCGACAGCGACTAGCATATATGGTGGCTAACATACATAAAGAGAAGCGAGAAGAGGAGGCAAAGCGCGGTCGAACAACTATGATCAAGAAGTGATCCTAACACAACCTCGACAATGATAACTCCAACACCGTGTTCACTTCCGGACTCCATGAGAAGAGACCATCACAGTTACACCTTGATTGGTGTATTTTAATTAAGATCAACTTTGGGTTTTCTACAACGGACATTAACAAATTCCCATCTGCCACATAACATGAGCACGGCTTTGAAAGTTCAAACCCTGCGGGGTGTCCCAACAGCCCATGATAAGCTCTCGCGATCAACGAAGGATATTCCTTCTCCCGGGAAGACCCGATCAGTCTCGGAATCCGGCTACAAGACATTCACAGCAATAAAACAAGACCAGCAAAGCCGCCCGGATGTGCCGACAAATCTGATAGGAGCTGCACATATCTCGGTCTCGAGGCACACTCGGATGAGCAGCCAGTACAACTAAAACCAGACCTCAAGTTGCCTTGGTGGCTACCTGAGGGCTCTAGTTCGGACCAACACTCGAAGGAGCACTGGTCGGGGGGCTAAAATAAAGATGACCCTCGGACTCCGAAACCCAAGGGAAAAAAAGGCGTAGGTGAGGCAAATGGTAAAACCAATGTTGGGCCTTCTTTGGAAAAGTCTTATTCAAAGCGAACTGTCAAGGGGTCCCATAAATCACCCGACCGCGTTAGGGACGCAAAAATCCGGGAACATAATACCGATATGGCGGAAACTAGAGGCGGCAAGAGTGGAACAAAACACCAGGCATAAGGCGAGCCTTCCACCCTTTACCAAATATATAGATGCATTAATTAGATAAGATATATTGTGATATCCCAACAAGTAAATATGTTCCAACAGGAACATCTCCATGTTCAACAAGGAACAAACTTCATCTTCACCTGCAACTAACAACGCTATAAGAGGGCTGAGCAAGCGGTAACATAGCCAAACAACGGTTTGCTAGGAAAGGATGGTTAGGGGCTTGACATGGCAATATGGGAGGCATGATAAGCAAGTGATAGGCATCGTAGCATAGGCATAGCAAAAAAGCGAGCAACTAGCAAGCAAAGATAGAAGTGATTTCGAGGTATGGTCATCTTGCGAAATCCATAAGGAAGAAGAAACGAATCCATGAAGAAGACAAGCAGACGAAGTCGAATGAATCCTCACAACTCCGGAGCAAACCGAAGCTAACGAGAGAAGCAAACCGGAAAGAAGCAAACAACATAGTAAACAACCATCACATAAACATGGCATGATGCACAATCAAGTATGATGCATGTCCGGTTTAAATAGCATGGCATGGCAATAGTGCAACAAACAATCCTACAAATTAAGTGGAGCTCAATATGCAGCGAGTTGCATATTAATGGAACCACATAACACTATTTAGTTCTCTCTCGGTTAGGTACTCAACAATATTAAATGTTATTAAACATGGCAAGAGGTGAAGCAAATGAAACTAACTATTTAGGCAAGATTAAATGAAGCCGGAGATAACAAACAACAATTCCGGAAAATCCTCATGTGCATATTTCGAATTTGGTGCTGATCTGACCTAAAGCATATTTTAGAGTTGTTAAACATGCAAAGTAAAGTGGACCATGTTAATCTATGCATTTTTCTACCCCAATTACATATATAATTTATTTAAATCCGAGTTACGGTTATTTAGTTATGAAATAAATCATTTTAGCATGGCATATTAGCAAATTAATGCAAACATCAATTTAAACATTCAAATGTTGTTATCATGATGCGGATGACATGTGCAAGTTTATGCAATTTTATGAAAACGTTAACATGAGCATGTTATGAAGCATTGTGTCACCGTGGTGGAAGAAAGGGGTGCCACGGCAACGAATCCGAAAATGGTGCCACGGCAACATATCGGTTCCGATAACTCGATTGAGATACCGATGCAAAGGAAAGTGTGGACGGGAAGCGAGTCATGCAAGATGGTGGGGTGTTCCCGATTACGGGTTCCCACGGAGCGATGGCATGGCAAAGAGGGCATCGCAAGGACAATTCGGACACGGTGCAAACATATCGTGCATCTCATACATGCAAGGGCATCTCATCGCGATCGTCTCGGGTTATACCTTCGGATCGATCAAGCGGGACGGTTCGCGTTTCGTAGAGGAAGTAGGCGTTCACGGGTCGTCGAGGAAGTAGAGAAGTAGTCTCGCGATGATCGCCGAGGAAGTAGTGGTACTGCGGCGGCGGTAGAGAAGTAGTGTTTCACGTTCGTTTCGAAGAGGTACTTGGCGGGTCGAATCGCCGGGGTTGTCGTGGTACTTGCGATCTCGGCGATGGTAGTCCTACGGCGGTTTGTAAGCGTTCATGTTCGATGGTAGTGGTACATCCGTCGCCGAGTAGTTGTTCATGTCCGTGGATGTTAAAGTCCACGGGGTCTTGGTCGGCGGTAGTGGTACGTCATCGGGTACTTAGCCGGATCCGGTCTTGGCGATTCAGGTTTCCGTGGGGTACTTGTCGATATCGAGGCGGTCTTGCGTATCCGAAGAAGTGCGGCAGTTTGTGAAGTCGATCTTAGCGGAACCGAATGTCCTCGAGGTAGTTGTGGTACTTATCGCATCCGTGTGGTCGAACTTCGGCCTCGTTGACCTGGTACTTGGCGAAAATCACGGAGATGATCGTCCGCGTCGGTCCTTGGCGGCGTTCTTGCTGGTCAAAAAGCAATACCGAAGGCGGCGGCGGGATTTGGCGCTGGTCGATGCAGACGGCGGAATCGTCCTCCTCCCTTCGAGCGAAGCGAGGCGGGCGGGGCTCATCTGGTCCCGGCGGTGGGACTCCATGGGGCGGCGGCCATGGCGTCGGCAGGGCTTCCGAGGCAGGGCGCGGAGTTGAAGATGCTTGGCGGCGGAGAGGAGTACGGTGGCCATGGCGCGGCTCGGAGACGGAAGCGCAGTGGAGGGAGGAGCAAGGTCGGCGGGAAGGTGGAGAGGAGGTGAAAGGCGGACATGGCGCGCCGGAGCTCCTCGGGCGCGTGGCAGGAGGCAGCGGCAGGGACATGGGGGCGGAGCTCAGTGGCCTCGGCGAGGAGGTGGAAGGCGAAGGGGCATGGTGGGCGAGGAGGGACGAGGAGGGCAGGGGCGGAGGAGGAGAAGCTAAGGCTGGCGTGGGGAACAGCGTGGAGGGTGAGGAGGGTCAGGGAGGAGAGGAAGGATCGGGGTGGAGGAGGCGCTCGAGGGGAAAGGGAGAGGGGATCGCGCGAGGACGAGGGAGAAGGGGATCGGGCAGGGAGGCGTGCGGCGCTGGAGGGAGACGAGAGAGGCTGGGCTGGCCTTCGGGGCTAGGGTTAGGAAGGGGGCCGGCTGGGCCTCAAGGGGTTTGGTGGGCCGGCCTGGGTGGTGGGCTGCGGGAGGCCGCGGTGGCCTGGGCCGGCTGCCTGGAGAAGGCCGAGCTGGGCTGGCTCTCTCTCTCTCTCTCTCTCTCTTATATATATAGCAGAAAAGAAAATAGAGAGACAAAAGAAAGAGAGGGATAGGGAAAGAATTTGGGAGCAGGGCGATTTTCCGGACTCACAAAAATATGAGAATTTAACAAAAATGGCTCGAGGATTTTTGGTGGAACTCGGAAAATGATAGAATAAAAATGGCAAAGTTTGGAGACCAAACTTGAAGTAGAAAAAGGCGAAATTATTTTGCAAGTGTGTTATGATCAATTCCAAATAAATGGAATAATTATAATAGCTCCATAAATATTAGGAGGATATGTTATAAAGAGAAAACACCATTGTGAATATCCCTCGATTTAAATGGATCGAAAAATCCATACAATTTATTTAGTTGAGTTTTTTTTAAAAATAATGATATGATGGCATGATGAGATGATGCAATGCAAGAGATGACATGATGAATGCACAGACAAAACAAAACACACGACAAAACTCGGAAACCCTGGAAGGCAACTGAAGCTCCGGTCTTGGGGCGTCACAACACTCCACCACTACGAGAGGATCTCGTCCCGAGATCTAGGATGGCACGGAGAAAAGCGGAAGAGGAAGAGGTAAAACTAAGTTGCTTCTTTGACAAACGAATGAAACCAATGAACCTCGAGAGGTTGAATGAAATGAAAGAAAGAAAACAATGAAGATGAAGAAAGTTGAAAACACTCTGTTAGAAAAGAGAAACAAGGGATACGACGAAAAACAAGAGGTTAAGTGATAAAATAGATATTGAAACCACTCTGGTTAAAACAAGATAGAGAAGAAATAAGAATGATATAATTTTGGCAGCACTCCGACTGAAAGAAGAAGGAAAACTTGATAAGATGAAAAGAACTTGAAGAGAAGACACAACACTCCGGTTAAATGGATAATGCAAGAAAAAGAACATGATCTTGACAAAAGAAAGATGATGGGTCGAAGAGTGCAACATCACAATGCCTCCGGAAGAAAAATTGAAGATAGGTCGTTGGAATAAAGGAATGGAGAAGAAAATGACAACTTCTGCCACAAATGAACTTGGAAAAGCACCCTTGCAAAGAAGAATTGAGCGGAGTTGTTGGAAAACCAACAACGAAATGAATAAACTTGTAGTGGGCTTATAGAAACATCTCAACATTATGAGGTGAGCTTACGCCTGCATGAAACAAGCGATTGGATTGATATCAACAAGGAGGCGAAACTTATTTCACGAGAGGACAAATGAAGAACTTGGGTCATTAATAAGCACCATAAATAGCAACAATCCTTAGGGAAAGCTTTAGGTGAAATATAGCCCAAGATAAGTCCAATGAAGAGATTGATGGATTTAAAATATCTCATTCTTGACAACATGTGAATCATGAAACACGAAGGGAAATTGCCAAGAGTGACATAACACCATCTCAAGAGATAAGGTAGAAAGAATTGCACTTCGGAATGCAAGAAGAAGAATGCTTGAACTCCTCAAGACAAAACATGTGTTGAGCACCATGTTCAATTTTTGAGTATAGCTTGGCGGATCATAACTCCGAGAGAAATCTTGATGAACAAATAATAATTAAAAGAATCCTTGACGAACCATCATGTAGAGCCTCCATGAAGAACTCCGGTAAAGAAAAGATGATAAAAAGGAAGAGAAGTTGACAACACAAGGTGAAGCCTTGCAGTGATTTAGATGAATCTTTGTGATGATGAGAGAAAACTTGGAACTCCGGAAAGAAAAGATGAACAAATGAAATCAAAATTTTGATGAACCTCCGGAATAAGAATTGAACTTACTCATGAAACAAGAATAAGAATTACATTATGCTGATCCTTCACCAATTTAGATTGATGACAAGCAACGGATTTGGCATACTACTTATTCCGTAGAAAAGATTAAGATAGATATGGCGCAAACTTGAGAAGGTCTTGAATGAACCACGGTAGGATTGGAAAGAACGAATGAGTCTATATGATAGCGAAGAAGAGAACTCTTGAACAAACCACCATAATAATTGAGAATGAAAGTAGCAAAGGCACAATTCACGGGAAGAATTGTGGAAAGCGAATAAAGATGCTTGACAAAATTTAGATACATTAGAGCGAAGAGATCATGAACTGATTAGAGGATATTTGACGATGCACGGTGAGATTTGGAAAACCAGAGTTGAATGCTTGAATGAATAATTCGAGATGATGGGCTCAGAAGAATCAAACTGAAAAGACTCTGAAATGCTCGGGTGGGTTAAAAGAATTCTCACAATCAAAACAATTATGAGGATGGCACGAAGCTAGAACCATGAATCTTGAAGAGAATGGAGCAAGATTAAGAGAAACTCTTCTTGGTCTTCAAAATTCGAGAATGACGACGAAACATCACCATGAATTGTTGAAGCACTCCGGAATGAAAATTAGAAAGGTTGAACCAACAATGAAAATAATTTGAAAGATCTTGGAGAAAAACATTTGGTGATGATAATTCATTCTTCGTCAAACTTTGCAATGAATTTGAGAATAACTCGGAAAATTAGAAGAGTTAGGTAAGATCACAGGAAAAGACATGTGGGTTAGGGCCCTCAAAAGAACCACCGTTGAACAATTGTTTGAAATAGATATTGCACCGGTAGAATTAAATGGCTTGAATGAGATAGCATCCTCAAAAGAACTTGAGTGAATTGAGAATGGAAACTAGAATCTTACGAGATATCTTCAACACTCGGAACAATTGAATAGCGAGAAGTGGATGATTAAGAGATGCACCGACATGAAAGCATTTGAAGCGATGAAAAGAATCGATCAACTGAAAACTTGACTTAAATCCACGGAGAAGAAAATTAGAATGGAACAATGATAAGGTTAAAAGCTTCCTTAAGCGTCTTCATGAGAAATCACGGATAAAACATTAAAGGAAAGAATGAAGAAACTTCACTCAATAAAATGGATACTTGATTAAGAAATCTGAGTCCTTGAAGAAAAAGGGTGGGAGGCGGAAAACAAAGACAACTAGGTCGGATGAAACAAACACCGTTGAGAAAACTTAGAATTGATCTTGCGCAAATGTTGGAATGATCGGATCCACTTGAAGAAAACACCCGGTTGAGAAAAGAATTGACATGACAAGCTCAGTGATCAAGAAGGATTAGTATTCACATGGCAATATGAGAACACCATTTAGGAATGGTATGGAATCAACACTTGACATTGAAGCAACTCGAATACCACAAATAAAACAAAACAAAGGATTTGGCTTGCAGAATAAGCCGGAACAAACACATGATAGAATTTACGCCCAAAGTGTTAGTGGTGGGGCCCTACGGACCTGACGTATGACGTCACGAATGACAAACAAGGCGTCCCGAATCAGCATAGCCAAGGATTCTTTAAGGCGTCTCGCGATATCACCGTGAATGGGCGGACCACTAGGCGTTGAACCCCAATCTCAAATCATACATCATCGGAAAGATATCCTAGGAGCTACTTGAATTCCACCTATAAACTCCCGAAACTTTCTGGTTATGCAATCGGTGTTGGGGATCTGGGGACACAAAATATATCACCCAAACTAACAATACCTAGATCCATTGTATCCATCCGTCAACACATAACCAAGAAATCCTCGAAATCGTGTACCTCGACCTTGAAAAACATCCGTTATACAAGTCATGGCAATACTCCCTTTTCGCCACGATCTTTGGGCTATCGGGGTTATCTCACCAACAAGCTGCACAAAGAGATTTCGATGTCGGTAAAACTCAGGTATTCGAGCTGCAGCGATAAAATTGTGGCGACAACACCTCGGAGCTCAACTCCCGGGACACTGCCACAACCCTAAATGTCGGGAGGCACCAAGAACAATGTTCTCGTCACAAAACCATCGAACGATTCCAAGATACCAGCGTGATCCTAAAAAAATTTAGTGAAATTTGAGGAGAGAAAAGTCAAAACTCTCGTCGGGATACCTCACCGAGGCGACGAAGGGTGAGGGTAAAAAAATCTACTCTCGATATATATAATCCTAAGACTCAAAACATTTTCCGTTCTAGACTCAACAACGCATGACAAACAATCAAGTAGGGGCTCCTAAGTGGGAAGGCTCGATTACCAACATAGCGCCCTCGATGCGGCTATATCTCCCGTGTGAAGCACGACTTAGAAGGCATAACCGCATTGAAAGCAATGTCATAAGTGAGGTAATCTTCACACAACCATGTAATACATAAGGAAAGAGATACATAGTTGGCTTACAATCGCCACTTCACACAATACATGAGTAAAACATTACATCATACAGATACAATCAAGGTCCGACTACGGAACCAAAATAAAAAGACTACCCCAAATGCTACAGATCCCGATCGTCCCAAGCTGGGCTCCACTCTTGATCAGCTGAAGCGAAACAACACAATGAACAAGATCTTCATCGAGCTCCTCCTTGAGCTCGGGTGCATCACACTGCAGTTTCATCGGCACTGCAAACTGGTTTTGGAAGCATATCGTGAGTCACAGGGGACTCAGCAATCTCACACCATGAGATCAAGACTATTTAAGCTTAAAGGTAGGACAGGGTAGTGAGGTGGAGCTGCAGCAAGCGACTAGCATATATGGTGGCTAACATCGCATAAAAGAAGCGAGAAGAGGAGGCAAAGCACGGTCGAACAACTATGATCAAGAAGTGATCCTAACACAACCTCGTCAAACATAACTCCAACACCGTGTTCACTTCCGGACTCCATGAGAAGAGACCATCACGGTTACACGCGGTTGGTGTATTTTAATTAAGATCAACTTTGGGTTTTCTACAACGGACATTAACAAATTCCCATCTGCCACATAACATGGCACGGCTTTGAAAGTTCAAAACCTGCGGGGTGTCCCAACAGCCCATGATAAGCTCTCGCGATCAACGAAGGATATTCCTTCTCCCGGGAAGACCGATCAGTCTCGGAATCCGGCTACAAGACATTCACAGCAATAAAACAAGACCAGCAAAGCCGCCGGATGTGCCGACAAATCTGATAGGAGCTGCACATATCTCGGTCTCGAGGCACACTCGGATGAGCAGTCCTACAACTAAAACCAGACCTCAAGTTGCCTTGTGGTGGCCCATGGGCTCTAGTTCGGACCAACACTCGAAGGAGCACTGGCGGGGGGCTAAAATAAAGATGACCCTCGGGCTCCGAAACCCAAGGGAAAAAGAGGCATAGGTGAGGCAAATGGTAAAACCAATGTTGGGCCTTCTTTGGAAAAGTCTTATTCAAAGCGAACTGTCAAGGGGTCCCATAAATCACCCGACCGCGTTAGGGGCGCAAAATCCGGGAACATAACACCGATATGGCGGAAACTAGAGCGGCAAGAGTGGAACAAAACACCAGGCATAAGGCGAGCCTTCCACCCTTTACCAAGTATATAGATGCATTAATTAGATAAGATATATTGTGATATCCCAACAAGTAAACATGTTCCAACAAGGAACATCTCCATGTTCAACAAGGAACAAACTTCATCTTCACCTGCAACTAACAACGCTATAAGAGGGCTGAGCAAAGCGGTAACATAGCCAAACAACGGTTTGCTAGGAAAGGATGGTTAGGGGCTTGACATGGCAACATGGGAGGCATGATAAGCAAGTGATAGGCATCGTAGCATAGGCATAGCAAAAAGCGAGCAACTAGCAAGCAAAGATAGAAGTGATTTCGAGGTATGGTCATCTTGCACGAAATCCATAAGGAAGAAAACGAATCCATGAAGAAGACAAGCAGACGAAGTCGAATGAATCCTCACAACTCCGGAACGAAACCGAAGCTAACGAGAGAAGCAAACCGGAAAGAAGCAAACAACATAGTAAACAACCATCACATAAACATGGCATGATGCACAATCAAGTATGATGCATGTCCGGTTTAAATAGCATGGCATGGCAAAGTGCAACAAACAATCCTACAAATTAAGTGGAGCTCAATATGCAGCGAGTTGCATATTGATGGCTACTCTAACACAAATATTTAGTTCTCTCTCGGTTAGGTACTCAACAATATTAAATGTTATTAAACATGGCAAGAGGTGAAGCAAATGAAACTAACTATTTAGGCAAGATTAAATGAGGCCGGAGATAACAAACAACAATTCCGGAAAATCCTCATATGCATATTTGAATTTGGTGCTGATCTGACCTAAAGCATATTTTAGAGTTGTTAAACATGCAAAGTAAAGTGGACCATGTTAATCTATGCATTTTTCTACCCCAATTACATATATAATTTATTTAAATCCGAGTTACGTTTATTTAGTTATGAAATAAATCATTTTAGCATGGCATATTAGCAAATTAATGCAAACATCAATTTAAACATTCAAATGTTGTTATCATGATGCGGATGACATGTGCAAGTTTATGCAATTTTATGAAAACGTTAACATGAGCATGTTATGAAGCATTGTGTCACCGTGGTGGAAGAAAGGGGTGCCACGGCAACGAATCCGAAAATGGTGCCACGGCAACATATTGGTTCCGATAACTCGATTGAGATACGATGCAAAGGAAAGTGTGGGCGTGAGGCGAGTCATGCAAGATGGTGGGGTGTTCCGATTACGGGTTCCCACGGAGCGATGGCATGGCAAAGAGGGCATCGCAAGGACAATTCGGACACGGTGCAAACATATCGTGCATCTCATACATGCAAGGGCATCTCATCGCGGTCGTCTCGGGTTATACCTTGGATCGATCAAGCGGGACGGTTCGCGTTTTAGAGGAAGTAAGCGTTCACGGTGCGTCGAGGAAGTAGAGGAAGTAGTCGTTCTCGCGATGATCGCCGAGGAAGTAGTGGTACGGCGGCGGTAGAGGAAGTAGTGTTTCACGTTCGTTTTCGAAGAGGTACTTGCGGGTCGAATCCCCGGGGTTGTCGTGGTACTTGCGATCTCGGCGATGGTAGTCCTACGGTTTGGGAAGTAGCGTTCATGTTCGATGGTAGTGGTACATCTCGTCGCCGGAGTAGTTGTTCATGTCCGTGGATGTTCGGGGTCCACAGGGGTCTTGAGTCGGCGGTAGTGGTACGTCATCGGGTACTTAGCCGGATCGGTCTTGGCGATTCAGGTTTCCGTAGGGGTACTTGTCGATATCGAGGCGGTCTTGCGTATCCGAAGAATGCTGGCAGTTTGTGAAGTCGATCTTAGCGGAACCGAATGTCCTCGAGGTAGTCGTGGTACTTATCGCATCCCGTGTAGTCGAACTTCGGCCTCGTTGACTGGTACTTGGCGAAAATCACTGGAGATGATCGTCCGCGTCACGGTCCTTGGCGGCGTTCTTGCTGGTCAAAAGCAATACCGAAGGCGGCGGCGAGGATTTGGCGCTGGTCGATGCTTGACGGCGGAGATCGTCCTCCTCCCGCTTCGAGCAAGCGAGGCGGGCGGGGGCTCATCGGTCCCGGCGGTGGGACTCCATGGCGGCGGCCATGGCGTCGGCAGAGCCGAGCGAGGCGCGGAGTTGGATGCTTGGCGGCGGAGAGAAGTACGGTGGCTGGCGCGAATCGGGCGGATGGCGCGGTGGAGGGAGGAGCAAGGTCGGCAGGAAGGTGCGAGGAGGTGGCGGACATGGATGGGGCTTGGAAGCTCCTCGGGCGCCAGCGGCAGGAAGCGGCGGCAGGGACATGGGGGCGGGCTCAGGGCCTCCGGCGAGGAGGTGGAAGGCGAAGGGGCATGGTGGTCGCGAGGCGGACGAGGAGGCAGATGGGGACGGGAGGAGAAGCTAAGAAAGGCGTGGGGAACCAGCGTGGAGGTGGCGCCAGGAGGAGAGGAAGGAGGGGGTGGATCGGGCTCGAGGGAAAGGGAGAGGGATCGAGAGGACGATGGGAGAAGGGATCGGGCGGGGGGCGTCTGGTGCTGGAGGGAGCGAGAGAGCTGGGCTGGCCTTGGGGCTAGGGTTAGGAAGGGTTAGCTGGGCCTCAAGGGGTTTAGTGGGCGGCTGGGTGGTGGGCTGTAGGAGGGCGGTGGCTGGGCAGCTGCTGGAGAAGGCTGGCTGGGCTGGCTCTCTTCTCTCTCTCTCTCTATATATATAGAGAAAAGAAAATAGAGACAAAAAGAAAGAGGGATAGGGAAAGAATTTGGGAACCAGGACGATTTTCCCGGACTCATAAAAATATGAGGAATTTAACAAAAATGGCTCGAGGATTTTTGGTGGAACTCCGGAAAATGATAGAATAAAAAATGGCAAAGTTTGGAGACCAAACTTGAAGCAGAAAAAGGAACGAAATTATTTTGCAAGTGTGTTATGATCAATTCCAAATAAATGGAATAATTATAATAGCTCCATAAATATTAGGAGGATATGTTATAAAGAGAAAACACCATTGTGAATATCCCTCGATTTAAATGGATCGAAAAATCCATACAATTTATTTAGTTGAGTTTTTTTAAAAAATAATGATATGATGGCATGATGAGATGATGCAATGCAGGAGATGACATGATGAATGCACAGACAAAACAAAACACACGACAAAACTCGGAAACCCTGGAAGGCAACTGAAGCTCCGGTCTTGGGGCGTCACAACCGATGTGGATGGAAATATTCAGATCTACAAAGCTCGGCTTGTCGCTAAAGGTTATGGACAAGTTCAAGGAATTGACTACTGACGAGACTTACTGCTTGATAGCGATGCTGAAATCGGTGAGGATCATACTAGCTATAGCTGCATATTTCCATTACGAGATATGGCAGATGGATGTCAAGGCGGCTTTCCTTCACGGAAATTTAACGAGGGCGTGTATATGATACAGCCGAGGGTTTTGTCGATCCGACTAGCACTAGTAAGGTATGCAAGCTCAAGAGATCCATTTATGGGTTGAAGCAAGCATCTCGGAGTTGGAACATTCGTTTTGATGAGGTCGTCACTGGTCTCGGTTTCATCAAAAGCGAAGAGGACTCTTGTTTATACAAGAAATTAAGTGGGAGCTCGATAGTGTTTTTGATCTTGTATGTGGATGACATACTACTGATCGGAAATAATGTTTTGATGCTAAACTCGGTCAAGGAATCATTGAATGGCAAGTTTTCGATGAAAGACCTTGGTGAGGCAGTCTATATTTTAGGCATTAAGATCTATAGAGATAGATCGAGGAGGCTGCTCGGCTTAAGCCAAAGCACGTACATAGATAAAGTGTTGAAGCGGTTCAACATGAGTGAGGCGAAGAAAGGGTTCTTGCCGCTCTCACATGGTATAAGGCTAAGCGAGACTCAGAGTCCTTCGACATCTGATGAGCGAAGCAGGATGAGTAGGATTCTGTATGCCTCGGCAATCGGATCCATAATGTATGCCATGATATGTACAAGGCCTGATGTTGCTTTTGCAATAAGCCTAACAAGTAGATACCAGGCTAACCGGTGAGAGTCCTTTGGGCAGCGGTAAAGACTATTTTGAAGTACGAAAAGGACTAAAGAGATGTTCCTAGTTTATGGAGGTGAGGAAGAGCTCGTCGTGAGGGGTTCGTCGATGCTAGTTTCCAAACCGGCAGAGATGATGTCGATCACGGTCTGGATTAGGTATGCGTCACGAGCGGAGGAAGCGATTGCCTTTGGATGAGTTCCAAGCGAGGATACGGTGGCTGATTCTACCACGAAGCGAATGCATTGCGACTTGTGAAGCTGCAAAGGAAGGTGTTTGGATCCGGCATTTCTGGATGATCTTGGTATTTTCCAGCCTCGGTGAAACCGTTGGACCTTTATTGTGATAATTCTGGTGCCATCGCACAAGCCAAGGAGCGAGGAACCACCACAAGGTGGACACATAGACCGGAAATATCACTGATAGGAAAGATCGTAAGAATGGTGATGTATAGTTATGCAAGATTCACACGGATGCAAATGTTGCAGATCCGTTGACTAAGCGCTTCCACAACCCAAGCATGAGGGCACGTTAGATCTATGGGCATTCGATGTCTATTTGATTGACTCTAGTGCAAGTGAGAGACTGTTGGAGATATGCCTAGAGGCAATCATGTATGATGATATTTCCTATGTGTTTATGGATAAAGATAGTCCTTGGACATTATCAATGATGTGTATCGGCAAGTGCGTGACTTGTTTGTGGGACTATGCATTGTATGATGACTGTCCTAAAGGTCCCTAGTTGAAAGGGCTGTGTGGATGGCATGGCCGACTAGACTAACATATGACACGATCGATGGCTCGGTCTCACTAGCCATGGAGCATTGGATGCTAACGGATAATATGGACTTGGAAAGGTCTGGTCGGATTCGACATGGTGGGATCCAGTCGAATAAGGTCTGAGTCGGACGGACCCAACTATGAGGCATAGCGATATGTCATCTGTGAGTCTCTAGTACAACATCGTTCTATGTCCTAAGACCTGAGCTAGCATGTACTCGAGATGGTGATAGACTTGCTTTGGGCCGACCAGCGCTACTCCGTGGTTTGGTAGTTACAAAGGTAGGTTTGGGTTTGTCAATCCCATGCTGCGAGACATGGTCGAGCAAGATGGGATTGCCCCTCGATCGGAGAGATATACTCTGGGCCCTCGTGTGATCTAACCAGGAACAGCATGGCCATGCGACAAGGATTATGAGATAATCCGGATTGTGGTCGATATCCTTGGAACTAGAAAGAGGTCGGGTTAGCACAAGGATGACAGTCTCGCCTTGAGCCCGACAACATATATCATGCGGCAAAGGAACAGAAGTGTGACACGTTGTGCAGGTTAGCCTAACCAGCTTCATAGTCTGCTTGGTGGTGGCACGCCTTGCTAGAGCCGCTACCAACCCGTCTGGTCGGAGGTGATCAAAGCTGTGACCAAGCCGACTTGAACCTAAGGGTGTGGCAGCAAGGAAGGAACCTACAAGGTCAGTTCATAGGACACTGGTCGGATGTGATCCGAGCTGGACTAGGAACGTGACCGAGTAGACTTTGGGCTTTAGGGTCCGTGCGAGGCCCAAGTGTTGAGCTCGCGACGGACGCCTATATAAAGTGGAGGTGCGGCACACTCAGTATAGGGAGAATGCCTTTTGGCCTCAGGAGGCAGATCGCTTCGGCCTCAGGAGGTAGATCGCTTCGGCCTCAGGAGCCACCTCCACTTGCCGCCGACTGTGTGATCGGACCTAGCAGTCCGCCGCTCGGTGTTCCTCCCGCATGCGGAGATACCGTTAGAGGCGGTGCACTTGCGCCGCTCCGGCGAACTCGTACGTGGGATCGGACGACCGACCGCTCGAGGGAGATCGAACGAGGAGGAGGCGATCCGCAGACGCGCTGCCCCAACTCTTCTTCGCTGCGGCAATGCGCGTCTAGTGGTAACGAACTGTGATCCATCTCCCGTAGCATGTTCCTGGATGTTCTGCGCGTAGGAATTTTTAATTTGCAGTCGACGCACCCTACCGTAGAACCCAACACGAACTTGGCCGAGCAGAGAGGCGAAAGGTCAAGTGTGAAGCGTCGTGGGCCCTAACAGCCTGCGGCCTTGGGCGCCGCGTGGCGGTTGATTGGACGCGTGCGCCTCTGCAACCGCGTGGGTTGATGATAGAGCGGCATCTTCCTTTCCTCCTTTACTTTCTCTAGTTGCTGCTCAGATCCCCTTTCTTGCTCCTCTCCTCTCTGCTTCCAAGACCTTCAGATCCACTCCGCTGCGTGCCCTAGCGATCATGGCTCCTTGCAAACCCGGCCGAGAACAGGTACTCTCCTGCCATGGACCCGCCAAATGTGTCGGTGAGCCTGCACACAGTGCGCCGGATGGCGGGCGCGAGGCGTCAGCAGGCGGAGCGTTCAAGGCAGCTCCGCCCGCCCACGAGGTCGAGGAGTACCTTCTACCATTCTTCGTGGCGCCATTATTGCTGAGTGCAGTGCCTCCCTTTTATGAGTTCTTCTTCTCGTCCTCCCATTACAACATTCAAGCTCTGCACCTCCATCCCAACTCCGTCCTTCTTACAGCAATCTTCGCCTACTATTGTGAGGCCCACGTTGGGGTGAAGCCCTCGGTGGCCTTGCTGCGCCACTACTTTTCCCTCCGAACCTCCCGTGGTTACGCCTTGGCGTCTTGTGAGCTTAAATCGCATCTGGCGGAGCCATCACCATTCAAACCACAGGAAGCGGATTGAGAGCTTTAGGAGCAAGTTGGTCTTGGTGGATCTTGGGCGCATCCATCCTCGGCTGATCCTGCCCACTGGAGTGCCGAGAGCTCAGCGGCTGGTCCCAGTGGAGCTTGGGATCCCTGTGGCTGGTCTTGGAGAAGATGGATGCAGATCTGAAGCCCAACCGCAGCATGGCGTGGCTAACGCTGCGTCGCTGCAGCAGGGAGTTCTGGAGCACCAGCTGGCTCTGCCGTCGATGCTACGCTTCGATGTGGAGGCCTCACTCGAGCCCGTGGCCTGGCCAGCGAGGACTGGCGACAGTCCTCAGGTCCTTTGTTGGGGGTGATGTGGCGAGGCTGGGCGCCCAGCATGCTTGTTCCTTCGTGAGGATTTGGAGCAGGTAGTGGGGCCCATGCCCGTCTTCAATGGGGCGGGCCCGTGCCGTGGAGGCTCGGAGGACCTGGTGGGCGTGTCCTCTTCCGACTCCAGCGAAGGTGGAGGAATGAGGCCGGGAGAGGGGTTGATTCGGAGAGTCAAGAGCTCCCCCTGCGGCTGAGTCCGCATTCTCCGCCTCCCAGAGTAGCAGCAGCGAGGATGAGGATGGGCGGGAGGCGAAGCCTGCCCCGATCGAAGAAGGACGGACTGGGCTGGTCCCAGGTCCGCCCGGCCCGAGGCGATCATGACAGCGCCTCTGCTCCCGGTCCCCTTGAAGCTGATCCTGCAGCCGGCTCTCGGGCTTCAAGTATGGCGGAGGCTGCTTGAGTCCCCGGCGACACTGTAAGTGCCTGCTTCCCATCTTGATTATTGCTCCGTCGGCGAGATCGATGTCCATGTCCTTGGCCGAGTGGCACCATGAAGAAGCTGAAGGGGCTCTGAGGCCCCATCCGTGGCAGTGCCTCTGCCGGAAAGAGAAGGTGATCCTGGCCCAGGCCTCTCCTGCCGGGGCGTCCTCGTGAAACTGGCTGAGCCCGCTCAGGTGACTCAGCCCCTTGACCCAGCGACTCGAGGTGCCTTGCTTGGCGCTGCCTCCTTTGTTGCCATGGCACCGCTGGTTCCGCCTCGGTATGATGGTCACAACCGTCTTCTCCTCCTACTCCACCGACCGCTGCTCCTCGAATGCTGTTCGGATGGCGCCGTTGCGGACTGGACCGCATCGGCGAGGATCTTCTGGCGCCGACTCTGTCGATGGTGGGCGTTTGGAGCTGGCCACGGCTGGATTCGCTCCGATGCTTCGATTCGGGTGGCGCTGGTCTTGGCCTCGGCAACTGCGGAGAGAGAAGCAGGCTATTCGTGGCGAAGATTGCCCGCGATGCTGCCACAGGGAGGCAGCCAGCATCCAAGTCCTTTGTGAGGCGGCTGGAGGCGTCTTTGAAGGGCTGCAGAACCAGCTTGCCGAGGAGGCCCGCCTCCGCCGAGGGCAGGAGAAAGCATGAAGGCTCATGGCGGCCGTCAGGACCGGGAGGCCAAGCTAAAAAGCGCCATGACCGCCTAAGCGCGTTGGAGCGAGAGCTGGAGGCGAGGAAAGTCGAGCTGGGCGACAAAGCGCGGGTTCTTGCCGAAGATCGCGTGGCCTTCACGGATATGGAGGTGAAGGCTCGCGCCTTCTTGAGGAGCTTTATGATAGCGGCTGGAGAGCCTTGGCGGCCGAGAGGGCAGCCCGCCAAGCTGCTTTCCTTCTGGTTCGGCGCTCTTGAAGATGTCTCCCTTGGTCTTGGCCCCACGGCTGAGGCGAGGCCAGCGTCTTGTCTTCTGTGACCAGGCGGGTCCTCACCCACGTCTACCTTCATGATCCAGCATCGACTGGACAGCCTGATTGGAGCCAACAAGCGGCGAGCATGCAGCTGCCCACTTGCCGAGGCTGTGAAGGGTCATGTGAGGCTCTGTTGGGGAAGTTTGGACCTTGACACCAAGCCGAGCGGCGCTCTTGTCCCTGCTGCTCCACAGGCGAGCCCACTCCACGCTGCTCCACCGCCGACAAGTGACTCTGTTGTGGCTCATGTCCTGTTTTAATTCCTGCACATGTATCATGCCTCGGGGGGCGTTTAAACTGCGTTTGGGATTGCGATAACAGTGTGGACTGTAATATTTGCTTTGAATTCCTTGAAATTTGTGCTTCCTACTTGCTTATATTCTCGCCGTGAGCCGGCCCCTTGCTCTCTCGGCCGCCGTTAGCCCGACGGAAACCAGGGCGGGACCAAGGAGTGAGGGCTCGTGACAAGTTAGGCTCCTGAGTCGCGATGCTCAGGAGTCCCCTTAGCGCCTGAACAACAAGTAGGGAGGTGAGGCAGGCGGATCTACCGTTCTCGTCTGCGAGCCCGGCCCGCGCATACCTCAACCGCCGTTAGCCTTTCGGAACTAAGGGGTGAGGGGCTACGTGACAGTTAGCCTCTGAGTCACGATGCTCAGGAGTCCCCTTGGCGCTTGAACAACATTTGTACCTTGGCTCCGCTCGGGGAGTGGCGTGGGGCCGAACCAGGCCGAGGGGCTGGCTGGAGTGGCGTGCGTGCAGGCGTGACCCAGCCGCAGCCCCATGCCCAGCCCCCTCATGGCGCTCCCGAGGGAGGCGTTGCGGCAGGCAGACAGAGCTCTGGGCTCCCTGAGGTTGATCGACCGGAGGCCACCCTCGGTTGTTTATCACCAGTTGAGCATAAGCGCTTCCACATGCATCTGGGCATAGCCGCTCCTCGGTAGTGTCGTCGGCCAGTTGCAGACATGGTGCTTCCTTTGGAGCGTGGGAGGGCTCCCCTCATGGAGGAGCCCAGGCGTCTCTGCCCCACCCCTAACACGTGGCTGTGCAGTGGGGCTGGGCCGAGGTGTGTCACAGGCACCCGTGAGCCAGCAGCGGGACTCACGGGGCCCTACCTCAAGGCGGGTTCGCTGGCTCTGAGGCCTTATCTTGAGTGTGTTCCTGCAAATTTGGCGGATGCGGTGCTCTCGTCTTCAGTCCGGCTCTCGGGCTGGTCTCGGCCGTCGGCTGGCAAGCCAGTCGAGATGCCATGGACAAGACCAGGAGGGTGAGGCGGAGATCCGGTAGGAGCCACAGTCGCGATCTGAGGCACCCCCCTTTAAAGGCAAGCTGGGTTAGATGTGAAACTCTCGTCCTCGGGTCTCGGCTCTCGGGCTGGTCTTAGCCGTCGCTGGCAAGCCAGGTCCGATGCCATTGACAAGACCAGAGGGGTGAGGGCGGAGGCGGTAGGAGCCTGAGTCGCGATGCTCAGGCAGCCCCCTTTAATCGCAAGCTAGGTCGGATCTGACAACTCTCGTCCTCGGGTCCCGGCTCTCGGGCTGGTCTCGGCCGTCGTTGGCAAGCCGGTCGCGATGCCATGGACAAGACCCGGAGGTGAGGGCGGAGGCAGTAGGAGCCCTGAGTCGCGATGCTCAGGCACCCCCTTTAACACGCAAGCTGGGTGGGAGGGCGAAAACTCTCGTCCTCGGGTCCCGGCTCTCAGGCTAGTCTCAGCCATGTTGGCAAGCCAGTCGCGATGCCATGGACAAGACCAGAGGGTGAGGGCGGAGGCGGTAGGAGCCACGAGTCGCGATGCTCGGGCACCCCCTTTGCGTGCAAGATTCCGCCACCCGGGAAAAGGCACCAAATAACAAGTATGGTGGGCGAGAGCATAATCCTAAGGAAAAAGTAGGAAGGATACATGCAGCTGGACTGGCCCGGCGGCAGGGATGATGCAGCCGAGGCGCCCCAACAGGATAAGCTAATGACATGAAATAAAGGGATACATGCAGCGAGGGCGGACCTGCGGCCTGGGAATAATCTGACCTGAAGGCGCTCCAGGCTAAGCATGAAACTTAAAGATGTCACTGGTGATGTTGGGGGCGAGGGGTGTTGGTGTAGCAGACTCGGTGGGCTGCGGGGCCGATCCTCCACGAGCCCCGAGCCCGAGGCCTCGGGAGGCTCGGAGTTTCTTGTGGCTCCTCATAGACCATCTCCATCTCCGCCCGAACTCTGGAACACTGGCCTCTTGAGCCTCAGGATGTCCCTCATGAGGCGGCAGTGCGCGCAGCTGCCGCGTTTGGCGAGCCATAAGGCATGCGCGCGTGGCTGTGGGGGACCTCGCAACATCCCACTCGCGAGGGCAGGCGCTCTTGAGGCGGCTCGGTTGGCGCTGGTATGTCGATGCAGTGCGCAGCCCACCATCCTCGCTGGATGGGGGCCACAGTGAGTGGCGGCTGCTGCCCTCATGACCCTTGACTCCTGTAGCTCTGAATGGCCTTGGCAGCGAACTCCCGAGGCTCGGCCCTCCTTGCCTTGCTCCACCTTGCGGGAAGCGTGCTTGAAACACGCCACCACGTGGTGGCCAGCGCCTCCTCGTGACCTGGCGAGGTCGGCGGCCCTCGGGGAGAGCCCCAGCCTGCTGAGGAGGGCACAGGCGCGCTTCCCTATCTGCGATGGAAGGAGGCTCCCCTGGTCGGCACAGGCCACAGAGAACTGTCTCTTGAGAGTCGGGCGGTCGATGTCTTCTTCTTCTTGGAGTGCGGCCTCGGGAGGACTCCAGCTCTGTGGTCACAGGTCTTCTAGCGAGGCGGCTGAAGGCTCGCTCCGGGGAGCACGCCGTCTCTCTCTTCACAGGGCACCGTGATGACCGCCCGCTTCTGGCATCTTGAGGCGTTGTAGCCATGGTGGAGTTCTGACCATGAATTTGTAGCTGGGTACCAAGGATGGCGTTGTCTGGCTGGCGAATGTGGGCGGCGTCGAAGTCGATGAGCTCGGTGTGGTAGTTATCGCGAGCCCGAAAGTGACAGGAAGGCGGACCTGCCCGATCGGGACCGTGGAGCCATCGGTGACTCGAGAGAAAGGCTTGGTTGGCTGAAGCTGATTGTAAGGCACGAAGATTGTTGAATGTCTCCACAGACGGGGCGTTGAGCCTGCTCCGCTGTCGATGAGGTCTTGGTGACCAGCACGTTCGCGATGATTGGGGAACAAAGCATCGGAGAACTACGGCTGTGGCTGCGCGCTTGGCTGATCCCTGAGCTGAGCGTGATGGCGCATGGCGACCACACGAGGCGCGTGGCCTCGAGCTTGGGGAGGACTGCATTCACCAGGCGAACTGCTTGAAGATCTTGTTGAGAGGCTGGGGCTTGAGCTCCGCCCGGGATCTGCGATCGCCGCGTGCTTCTGGAAGCCCCAGCCCCTAAATCTGATGGCGGTCTTCAATTCTCCTTGGTAGCGGAGGGAGGCCTGCGTTCCCTGCAGGCGATCCTCATGAGGCTGATCCCTCCGGCCTCCCTCATGAGGCAGAGTCCTGCCAGCAGTCCTCACGAGGTTGGTCGCGCCACCCTTGGCGGCGGGCATGATCTTCCAGCGTCTGCATTCCTTCCTCCTCGTCGGCCGTAGCCCGGTCGCTGCTTTCAGGCGTCTGCCGACCCTTCCTTCAGCGTCTGACCCGGAGCTCTTGGCATTCATTGGTGTTGTGGGTGTGGAGGTCGTGGTACCATGATACCGGCTGCCCTTGGAGGACTCGGGCTGATCTCTGCCTCGCTTGGTGTGCAGGTTCGGCCATGATCGGCAGCCCCTGCGCTTCACGTCCTTGGCCTTGGACTTCTTTTCTTGGGATCATGGCGGGTAGCTCGAGGAGGAGGCGCCCTCCTCAGCCTGGCGCGCACTTCGTCGCAAGTTGAACAGCTCAAGGAGGTGCCACAGATCCTCATGCATCGCCAGCTCCTCCTTCATCTTGACGTCGCGCCGCGCCGTCGGAGAAAGCGAGATGATGGCCTCCTCCGTTACCACAGGGATCTTGGTAGCGTTGTTGAGCGCTAGATGTACTTTTGGGGTTTCCCAGGCTGCTGTGATTGGCGCATGTTTCTTCGGCGAGTGGCGGTGCGAGTACCACAGAAGTTGGCGATGAAGCGGGTGCGCATCTCGGCGAGGAAGAGATCGTGCACAGGGGCGGTCGAGGAGCAGTGCGGGCCCGTCCTTGGCGCCATGGAAACCAGTTCGCCATGACCTTTTCATCCCGTTGGTAGCGCGATGCCCAGCTCGTAGAAGTGGAAGGAACTCCGTAAGGTCGATTGTGCCGTCGTGGCGAGGAGGCGGTCTGGCTTGAACTTGGCGAGGCCCGCAGCTGCGCGGCTCGGAGGTGAAAGCGCGGCAGCCCGCCGTGGCTGCGAGGGCCTCGGATGGCGAAGCTTGGTCTTGCGGGCCTCCTGCGCTTGCGGTGGGGGCAGCGCAGGTCTTAGCGTCTTGGGCCGAGGCGCTCGGGCAGCTTCTTGTGGGCGAGAACTTCTTGACAGCTCTGCTCTGCCGCGCGGCGCTGGCGGAGCGAGTTCGCCCGAGGCATGGCGCTAAACAGGCGCCTTCTTGAGGAGGCGGCTGGCGCCCAGGCTTCCTCGCGCCTTGGCGAGTGCGGTCTGCGAGGCAGGCGGTGCGAGGCGCCTCTGCAGCAGCAGAACGAGCTCAGCGACTTGGTCGAGCCATTCTTCGTAAGCGTCGTCGGCAGAAGCGGTAGCGAGGGCTCGTCTGCGCTTGATGAAGTGCAGCTCGAGGCCAACATGGCAGCCTTGAAGCGCGTGGCGAAAAACCAGCGAGGTGGCGAAAGCGTGGCGGTGCGGCCGTCCGCCTCATGGGCGGAGTCTTTGGGGCGATGCTTGCTGCTCGTTCCCCCCGGGCGATGGCGGCGTTAACCCGGCAAGTGATGAGGAATAGCGAGCGCGCCCCGGCAGAGCTGTCTGGGCGACATGGGGAGCGGCGGCTCGGCGCTCAGTGAACACGACAGGCGTCGAACATGGTTGCGGTGGTCGGGAAGAGCGAAGCGACGAAAGGCAGATTCGGCGCACCTACTGGCGCGCCAAATGTCGGGTTTCGGGTTCAGCAGACCCTTGAGGTTCGAACATTGGGGTGCTGGCGGAGATCCAACCCTCCACCGTCTCGCACCTCGGCCGAATCGCTGGGACCTAAACTACTAAACAGAACAACACAAGAGACACAAGATTTATCTTTGGTTCGAGGCCAGCATTGTGGTGTAATACCCTACTCCGGTGTGTGGTGTGGTAGATTGCCTCTTGGGCTGGTGAGGAACAATCTGAGGGAAGAACAGCCTCGCGAGGGTCTGTTCTTGGTGGGTGTGATGAACTGCTAGGTGGTGTTCCGTCGCTCTAGCTTGAGGATCGGGTCTTTGTCTTTCTCTGGATTCCAGATCCCTATCGTTTCGATCCCCCTGCTCTGAGTGTGGCTACTCCTATTTATAGGCGAAGGCCCTGGGCCTCTTCCCAAATATTGGCGGGAAGGCGCCAACAATTAGCCATTTGAAGGGGAACAGCGGGTACACTTATCTGACTAAAGTTGGTCCTCGCTTTGCCAAGGCTCTCAGTGATAGCCTTTGCTTGGGCTCCATGATGACTCCCTTCCAGCCGTTGGGGCTGGTCTTGGTCTTGTTGCACCAAAATGGATGCCTTTGCTTGATGCTCTGCTGCGCTTGCTCCCTTTGCACCAAAGAGGAAAGGAGGGCGCCTGCAGGCTGGCGCCCGTGGCGCCCTTGGTGCGTCATGGCTTGCGTCACGGGCACCTCACGAGTACCCTGCCTTGAACTCTCCGCCTCCTCATGAGCCAACTGGCGAGGCCGTGCGAGAAGCTCCTTGTCGTCCGCCCAGCAATCTCAGCCCCTCGCGAGGTCTTGAGCTTCGTTGATGAAGATGGGCTGTCTGTGCCTCCTTTGAGCCCACGCTTGAGGCCGTGGGCGAGCAAGTCTGGGGACCCCTGTTCCCCGAGCAGAAATGAGCTCTTTAATAGCCCAATATGCCTTATGTTCTAGTTCGAGAGGTAAATGACATGCTTTTCCATAAACCATTTTATACGGAGACATACCCATTGGATTTTTATATGCAGTTCTATAGGCCCATAATGCATCATCAAGTTTCTTGGACCAATTTTTCCTAGACCTATTAACCGTCTTTTGCAAAATTAATTTGAGCTCTCTATTACTCAATTCTACTTGACCACTAGACTGTGGGTGATAAGGATATGCAATTCTATGATTAACGTCATACTTAGCAAGCATTTAACGGAAAGCACCATGAATAAAATGTGAACCACCATCAGTCATTAAATATCTAGGGACTCCAAACCTCGGAAAAATAACTTCCTTAAGCATTTTAATAGAAGTGTTATGATCAGCCCTACTAGTTGGAATAGCTTCTACCCACTTAGTAACGTAATCAACATCAACTAAAATATGTGTATATCCATTAGAGGCAGGAAAAGGTCCCATATAATCAAAGCCCCAAACATTAAATGGTTCAATAACGAATGAATAATTCATAGGCATTTCTTGACGTCTATAATATTACCAATTCTTTGACATTCATCACAAGACAAGACAAACTTACGGGCATCCTTGAAGAGAGTAGGCCAATAAAAACCGGATTGCAATACCTTATGTGCAGTTCTATCTCCAACGTGGTGTCCTCCATAAGCTTTGGAGTGACACTTGCGTAGGATATGTTCCTGTTCATGCTCAGGTACACAACATCTAATAACACCATCTACTCCTTCTTTATAAAGATGTGGGTCATCCCAAAAGTAATGTCTCAAATCATAGAAAAACTTTTTGTTTTGCTGGTATGTGAAACTAGGTGGTATAAATTTAGCAACAATATAATTAGCATAATCAGCATACCAAGGAGTACTACGAGAAGTACTTATAACATTTAATTTTTCATCAGGAAAGCTATCATCAATAGGTAGTGGGTCATCAAGAACATTTTCTAACCTAGACAAGTTGTCTGCAACGGGGTTCTCAGCTCCTTTTCTATCAACAATATGCAAATCAAATTCTTGTAGCAAGAGAACCCATCTAATAAGTCTAGGTTTAGCATATTTCTTTTCCATTAGGTATTTAATAACAGCATGATCAGTGTGAATAGTTACTTTAGAATCAACAATATAAGGTCTGAACTTATCACAAGCAAATACAACTGCTAAGAATTCCTTTTCAGTAGTAGCATAATTTCTTAGAGCATTATCTAGATTCTTACTAGCATAATGGATAACATTTAATTTCATATCAACTCTTTGCCCTAGAACAGCACCTACAGCATAATCACTAGCATCACACATAATTTCAAAGGTAAATTCAATCGGTGGCTGAACAATAGGTGCGAGAGACCAATGCTTTCTTAAGTATTTCAAATGCTTCTACACAATCATCATCAAAGACAAATGGTATATCTTTTGTAATAAATTAGTCGAGGCGAGAAATTTTGAGAAGTCCTTAATGAACCTCCTATGAAAACCAGCGTGACCAAGGAAACTTCTTATACCTTTGATGTCCTTGGGACATGGCATCTTTTCAATGGCATCAACCTTGGCTTTATCAACTTCAATACCTTTTTCAGAAACTTTATGCCCCAAGACAATACCTTCATTAACCATAAAGTGGCACTTTTCCCAATTCAAGACAAGATTAGTTTCGTCACATCTCTGCAAAACTCGATCAAGATTGCTCAAGCAATCATCAAAAGAGGATCCATAGACGAAAAAATCGTCCATGAAAACCTCACAAATCTTTTCACAAAAGTCAGAGAATA
Organism: Aegilops longissima; assembly: GCA_021605205.1. Classification (NCBI taxonomy): domain Eukaryota; kingdom Viridiplantae; phylum Streptophyta; class Magnoliopsida; order Poales; family Poaceae; genus Aegilops; species Aegilops longissima. The sequence continues at coordinate 74,140 of JAHIAM010001735.1, forward strand.
TAGCCATCATGCATCTTTGAAAGGTAGCAGGTGCATTACATAAACCAAAAGGCATACTCTATAAGCAAAAGTACCAAAAGGGCATGTAAAAGTAGTCTTTGATTGATATTTAGCCGACACAGGTATTTGAGAGAAACCAGAATAACCATCTAAAAGCAATAATGTGTATGTTTACATAATCTTTCTAGCATTTGATCAATAAAAGGTAAGGGGTAATGATCTTTCTTACTAGCCTTATTTAATTTGCGGAAATCAAGTACCATCCTATAACCTGTAATAATTCTTTGTGGAATCAATACATCTTTGTCATTAGGAACAACAGTAATACCTCCCTTCTTAGGGACACAATGAACAGGACTTACCCATTGACTATCAGCAACGGGATAAATTATACCTGCCTCGAGAAGCTTTAGTATTTTTTTCTTACCACTTCTTTCATTTTAGGATTCAAATGTCGTTGAGGATCACGAACTAGTTTTGCATCTGCTTCCAAATTTATTTTATGCTGACACAGAGTGGGACTAATGCCCTTAAGATCATCAAGAGTATATCCAATAGCAGCACGGTGCTTCTTCAGAGTTTTCAATTATCTTTCTTCTTCATGCTCTGAAAGGTTAGCACTAATAATAACAGGATATATCTTCTTTTCATCAAGATAAGCATATTTAAGATTATCAGGCAACGGTTTAAGCTCAAACACGGGATCACCCTTGGGTGGAGGAGGATCCCCTAGGATTTCAACAGTCAAATTGTGTTTCAGAATAGGTTCATGTTTAAAGAATATTTCATATATTTCCCTTCTTTCATTCATAAACATATCATTTTCATGGTCTAGCAAATAATGTTCTAGAGGATCACTAGGAGAATGCGGCAATAGAAGCAAGACCAATAATTTCATCCTTACTAGGTAATTCTTCTTCACGATGTTGTTTACTAAATTTAGAGAAATTAAACTCATGAACCATATCATCCAAGCCAATAGTAACAACATTCTTTTCGCAATCTATCCTAGAATTAACAGTGTCCAAGAAGGGTCTACCAAATATAATGGGACAAAAGCTATCTTGTGGGGAACCTAGAACAAGGAAATCAGCAGGATATTTAGTTTTCCCACACAAGACTTCAACATCTCTAACAATTCCCACTGGTGATATAGTATCTCTATTGGCAAGTTTAATTCTGACATCAATATCTTCTATCTCAGCAGGTGCAATTTCATGCTTAATTTCTTCATATAAGGTAATAGGTATAACACTAGCACTAGCACCCATATCACATAAGCCATGATAACAATGATCTCCTATTTTACTTGAAATAATGACACGCCTACCACATGTCTATGTTTATCTTTAGCACAAGGTTTAGCAATTCTAGCAGTTTCACATGAGAACTGAATAACATGCCCATCAATATTATCAGCCAAGAGATCTTTAACAATAGCAATATTAGGTTCTACTTTAACTTGCTCAGGAGGTGTATAAGTTCTAATATTGCTTTTACGAACCACAGTTGAAGCTTTAGCATGATCCTTTATTCTAACAGGGAAAGGTGGTTTCTCAACATAAGAAGTAGGAACAATAGGATCATTGTAAGTAACAGTATTTTCTTCAACTCTAATAGGTGCAACTAATTTTACTTCTATGGGAGGATGATATTTAAACCACTTCTCCTTGGGGAGATCAACATAAGTAGCAAAAGATTCACAGAAAGAAGCTACTATCTCAGAGTCAAGTCCATATTTAGTGCTAAACTTGCGGAAAATATCGGTATCCATAAAAGATTTAACACAATCAAACTTAGGTGTCATACCTGACTCCTTACCTTCGTCGAGATTCCAATCTTCAGAGTTGTGTTTGATTCTATCCAATAAATCCCATTTAAACTCAATAGTCTTCATCATAAAAGCGCCTGCACAAGAAGTATCGAGCATGGTGCGATTGTTTTCAGAAAGCCGAGCATAAATTTTTTGAATAATTGTTTCTCTTGGGAGCTCATGATTGGGGCATGAATATAACATTGATTTAAGCCTCCCCCAAGCTTGAGCGATGCTTTCTCCTTTGCGAGCCCAAAAATTATATATATAATTGCGATCACGATGAACAAGATGCATAGGATAATACTTTTGATGAAATTCCAATTTCAGTCTTCTATAGTTCCATGATCTCGTATCATCACATAGCCTATACCATGTCAATGCATCTCCCTTCAAAGATAAAGGGAATACCTTCTTCTTAGTAACGTCATCGGGTATACCGCAAGCTTAAATAATCCACAAACTTCATCCACATATATTAGGTGCTCATCGGGATGCTTTGTTCCATCTCTGTAAAAGGATTAGCTAGCAGTTTTCTATCATACCGAAGGAAATTCAAAGGAACATTTTCATTTTCAGTGAGTTCGATGGGTTGAGAGCAACTCTTTGCTCTCTTGGTGAGGTGAAGATACCCGAACAAGCCCCTCGGAAGATTACTTTCCATAGTAACAAGTGACGATGAAATTTCAGCACACTATATAAGTTTTTCCTTACCAAATTCCACCTACCAAAGGCGCTTCACTCCCGGCAGCGGCGCGGAAAAGAGTCTTTATGACCCACAAGTATAGGGGATCTATCATAGTCCTTTCGATAAGTAAGAGTGTCGAATCCAACGAGGAGCAGAAGGAAATGATAAGCGGTTTTCAGCAAGGTATTCTCTGCAAGTAATGAAATAAGTGGTAACAGATAATTTTGTGATAAGATAATTTGTAGAAAAGGACAAGCCTGGACAAACTCTTATATAAGGAAAAGCGCTCCTGAGGACACATGGGAATATCGTCAAGCTAGTTTTCATCACGTTCATATGATTCGCGTTCGGTACTTTGATAATTTGATATGTGGGTGGACCGGTTCTTGGGTGCTGTTCTTACTTGAACAAGCATCCCACTTATGATTAACCTCTATTGCAAGCATCTGCAACTACAACAAAATTATTAAGGTAAACCTAACCATAGCATGAAACAAGTGGATCCAAATCAGCCCCTTGCGAAGCAACGCATAAACTAGAGTTTAAGCTTCTGCCACTCTAGCAACCCATCATCTACTTATTACTTCCCAATGCCTTCCTCTAGGCCCAAATAATGGTGAAGTGTTATGTAGTCGACGTTCACATAACACCACTAGAGGCTAGACAACATACATCTCATCAAAATATCGAACGAATACCAAATTCACATGACTACTAATAGCAAGACTTCTCCCGTGTCCTCAGGAACAAACGTAACTACTCATAAAGCATATTCATGTTCATAATCAGAGGGGTATTAATATGCATAAAGGATCTGAACATATGATCTTCCACCAAGTAAACCAACTAGCATCAACTACAAGGAGTAATCAACACTACTAGCAACCTACTAGTACCAATCCCGGACTTGGAGACAAGAATTGGATACAAGAGATGAACTAGGGTTTTGAGAGGAGATGGTGCTGGTGAAGATGTTGATGGAATTTCCCTCTCCGATGAGAGGTGTTGGTGATGACGATAGCGATGATTTCCCCCTTGGAGAAGTGTCCCAGTAGAACAACTCTGCGGAGCCCTAGATTAGTTCCATGAGGTTCGCCTCGTGGCGTGGAGTTTCATCGAAGGTTGCTGCTTATTTTTCCTCGATGAAAGACCTCATATAGCAGAAGATGGGCATCGAGAGAGCCACGGGGGCCACGAGGTGAGGCGCGCCCTGAAGCGCGCCCCCCACCCTCGTGGACAGTGTGGGCCCCATGGTCTTCATCTTTAGCAAGATTTTCATTATTTATTATAAGATATTCCGTGGAGTTTGGGACTTTTGGAGTTGTGAGAATAGGTCTCTAATATTTGCTCCTTTCCCAGCCACAATTCCAGCTGCGGCATTCTCCTCCTTATGTAAACCTTGTAAAATAAGAGAGAATATCCATAAGTATTGTGACATAACGTGTAATAACATCCCATAATGCAATAAATATCGATATAAAAGCATGATGCAAAATGGACGTATCACTGCCCCCGTCATTAGAACCCATGGGAGTCTTGCCCCCCATGCGCCTAGAGTCCGGGATGTCGCCTTGGGGCGCCTCCAGGACTATCTCCCCTTGGATCAATACCCTTTGAGACAACACTTCAGCGTCGTCCGTAGGACGGGGAGAGGTGGCGGTCGGGAGTGAATCGATGTTCATCGCCGACGGGCCCAAAGACCCATGCGAAGAGGATACGTCGATATGGGCTTTGGAGGGACTGCATAATCATGTTCGGCATGATGAGAAGCAGTAAAACAGAACATACCAGGACTATTATGGTATCCGAACACTTACGACTTCGCCAGGGGCTTGTCCCTGGGAAACCACTCCTTGTCGCTGAAAGCGGCTGTGGTGGATCAGTCCGGAAGGAGGGTCCTTCCCTTCTTGGACCCTTCGGCCTCCCTAGATGGGGCGGCCTTCCTTTTCTTGTCTCCCTTGACTGAGGGAGAACTTTCCTCTTCCTCCTCCTCGTTTTCATGGGAGGAGTGCGCCTCGGTATTTTTAGACGATGAGTCCGATATGACCTTGCGCCGGAGACCTTTCCTGGTCCCCGTGGCCTTCTTCTTGGCCTTCTTCTCCGGCGCCACATAAGGCGCTGGAACCAACATCTCTGTTAGGAGAGCATCTGCTGGATCTTCGAGCAGGGGGGCTGGACAGTCGATCTGCTCCGCTGTCGCTACCCAGTCCTGTTAAAATGGCATGGAGGCTCAAACCCCTCAGACTATTATGCTGGGCAGAGAAACATATTGTGAGATATAAAAGACTTACTGGATTGGCAGGGCACTTTGCGCTGACTCCGCGATCCTCGGTAAGAGGAGGAGGTACCTCGGCGCCCTTGAACAGCACCTTCCAGACGTCTTTGTGCGTCGTGTCAAATAGCTCTCGCAGCATCTGGTGCTCGGTCGGGTCAAACTCTCACATATTGAATGCCCGTCTTTGGCACGGGAGGATTCGGCGGAAGAGCATGACCTGGACCACATTGACAAGCTTGATTTTCTTGCTTATCATATTCTTGATACATTTCTATAGTCCGGTCAGCTCCACTGACGAACCCCAGGATAGGCCCTTCTCTTTCTAGGAGGTGAGCCGCATGGGGATGCCAGATCGAAATTCGGGGGCCGCCAACCAGTTGGTGTCGCGCGGCTCAGTGATGTAGAACCACCCCGATTGCCACCCCTTCACGATCTCCACATAGGAGCCTTCGAGCCATGTGACATTGGCATTTTGCCCACCATGGCGCCTCCGCACTCCGCCTGCTGAACGACTACCACCTTCGGCTTCACGTTGAAGGTCTTCAGCCATAGGCCGAAGTGGGGCTTGATGTGAAGGAAGGCCTCGCACACAACGATAAACGCCGAGATATTGAGGATGAAATTAGGGGCCAGATCATGGAAATCCAGCCCGTAGTAGAACATGAGCCCACGAACAAACGGGTGGAGGGGAAATCCCAGTCCGCGGACGAAGTGGGTAAGGAATACAACCCTCTCATGGGGTTCTGGAGTAGGGACGATCTACCCCGCGTCTGGGAGCCGGTGCGCGATATCTGCGACTAGGTATCCAGCTCCCCGGAGCTTCGTAATGTCCTCCTCCGTAAGGAAGGAGACCATCCACTTGCCCCCCGCTCCGTACAAGCTTGGAATGGCTTTGCGGAGAGGATGAGAACTTGGGCACTGGAGCTCGAGTGCGTATGAGTGGGCAGGGGAAGAGGAAAGCGTGGGTGAAAAATATGAATCCTTGTCCCTTTATAAGTGTGGAAGAAACTATGCGCCTCCCCACCTGCATGGTAAACTCGCTTATTCCCCAAGCGCCGTAATTGATGGCGCGGTTGGGTTACCCGCACCCGTATTGATGAGAATCTCGTGATAAGGGGACACGATCTCTGCTTCGACAAGACGTGCCAAGAAAACTACCTCTCAATATGTGCAGTAGCTGGCTGAGAAAAACGGTTCGAATAATGACCGGGCCATGGCGTGATGTCACGTTATGAAAAGTTGTCAGCATATTAGATTTGTGGAAATATTATACTCTCTACGGTGGTATGTGGAATTTGTTTTGTGGAGCCGGACACGATCCTTGTGTTCAAAATCCTCTATGGTGTATTCGGAGGAAGAACCCGCCTTGCAATGCCGAAGACAATCTGCGTGCCGGACTCATCATCATTGAAGCCTGGTTAGGGAGACTCTTGAGGAGTCTGGATTAGGGGTCCTCGGACAGCCGGACTATATCCTTTGGCCGGACTGTTGGACTTGAAGATACAAGATTGAAGACTTCATCCCATGTCTGGATGGGACTCTCATTGGTGTGGAAGGAAAGCTTGGCAATTCGGATCTGTAGATCTCCTCCCTTGTAACCGACTCTATGTAACCTTAGCCCCCTCCGGTGTCTATATAAACCGGAGGGTTTAGTCCGTAGGACAACAACAATCGTAATCATAGGCTAGCTTCTAGGGTTTAGCCTCTACGATCTCGTGGTAGATCAACTCTTGTAATACTCATATCATCAAGATCAAACAAGCAGGAAGTAGGGTATTGCCTCCATCGAGAGGGCCCGAACCTGGGTAAACATTGTGTCCCCCGCCTCCTGTTACCATCCGCCCTAGACACACAGTTCGGGACCCCCTACCCGAGATCCGCCGATTCTAACACCGACATCCACACATACCTCAGCCGCCGTTGGGCCGTCCGGATCACCAGGACGGACCAAGGAGTGAAACTCGTGTGATTAGGCTCTGAGTCCACGATGCTCAAGAGTCCCCCTTGACACGCAAACAGCCTGCAGGAAGGAGCCGCTAAAGTAGGTCTTAGGGTTCTACGTCGGCAGGGACCGACCACGCGCATTGATAGCCCACAAGTGTAGGGGATCGTAACAGCTTTCGAGGGTAGAGTATTCAACCCAAATTTATTGATTCGACACAAGGGGAGCCAAAGAATATTCTCAGGTATTAGCAACTGAGTTGTCAATTCAGCCACACCTGGATAACTTAATATCTGCAGCAAGGTATTTAGTAGCAAAGTAATATGATAGTAGTGGTAACGGTAATAAAAAGGTAACAAAAGCAAAAGTAATATTTTTGGTGTTTTGTAGTGATTGTAACAATAACAACAGGAAAGTAAATAAGCGAGAACCAATATATGGAAAGCTCGTGGCGTTGGATCGGTGAAGGATAATTATGCGGATCACGGTTCATCATGTAATGATCATAACATAGGGTGACAGAACTAGCTCCAATTCATCAATGTAATGTAGGCATGTATTCGAATATAGTCATCGTGCTTATGGAAAAGAACTTGCATGACATCTTTGTCCT
>JAHIAM010001736.1:0-23526 GCA_021605205.1 Aegilops longissima
CTTTTCCTTCCGTCTGGGTCCTAAGATCTCGGGGCGAGATCTCTTGTTAGTGGAGGAGTGTTATGCGCCCGGTTCGATCGCCAGGTGTCTCTTCCAGTTATTTGCCGTCTTTGCCATGGCATGTGCTTGCGTGTTGCACTTTGCCATGTCATCATCTACATTTCATATCATGTCGTCATGTGCATCGCATTTGCATACGTGTTGGTCTCATGCATCCGAGCATTTTCCCCGTTGTCCGTTTTGCAATCCGGCACTCCTATGTCTCCCGGCGCCCTCTTTTACCTCTTTTTGTGTGCGGGTGTTAAATGGTCTCGGAATGGACCGAGGTTTGTCAAGCGGCCTTGGTATAGCACCGGTAGACCGCCTGTCAAGTTTCGTGCCATTTGGAGGTCGTTTGATACTCCAAGGGTTAACCGGGTAACCGCAAAAGCCTCCTTCTCTTGCAGCCCAACACCCCTTTCAAAGTGGCCCAAAACCCAGCAAACTCCCTCCATGCTCTCATTCGTTCGATCACGATCGCGTGGCGGCAGCACCTCATTTGGACTCTCCTAGCTCCCTCTACCTATAAATAAGTCTCCTCCAAGAAATTCATGGTGCAAACCCTAGCCTAGCCCTCTCTCTCGCATGGGACACGTCCAACATAGCCGACATGTCCGCCGCCCTCAGCCACATCACCCGTCCAATAGGGGCAGCGGCACCTCAGCGCCGCCGCCCCTCCTCCACTCCCAGCGCGCCCGCATGGCCCTTCAAAGCTCCCGCGCCGCCAGCCCGCATGCGCAGCCACTGTGCCCGCGCTTGAGCGCTCACGCACGCCGCCCGCCCGGCTGCGCATCGCCGCCAACGTCGGCCGCGCGCCCGCCCGACCCGCCCCGTGCCGGCCTCCAGCGCCGCTGACGGGGCATGCGGCCGTACCGCCACCTCGCCAGTGCCGCAGCGCGCGCCCGTGACATGCCGCCTCGTCGCGCATGGTGCCGTCGCGCGTCTCGGCCTAAATCCCATCGCCACCGACCGCCGCCCGTCCGCCCTCCGCCGCGCGCAGGCGGTCGCCTCAGCCGCATCGGCGCCGCCCTCCTCCGCTGACCCCGAGCCTCCAGCGACCCTCGCTCGTTCGTCCTCCGGCGCCGCCCGTCCTCCGGCGACCGGCTCAAATCCGTCCTCTCGTTCCGTCGCGATAGAGGTTGACTTTCCCCCCCTCTGAAATCTGCTAAGTCCCCATGTTTCCAGTATTTTTATGCATATCTGCGCATCATTAACTTTCTGCATCCAGTAGCTCCGTTTTGGGCGTGTAATATGTCAATTGTTAAATCTCGATGAGTACATCATTTCATTCCATTGCATCATGTTCATTTGAGCTCATCTTGATGCCTGAATCTTTGTTGCAAGAGGGCTATGTGATGTTAGTTTGATTTTATCGAACATGCACTTTGTCATTTTGCCATGATTGATGTGTGCACCCTATGAACTTGAGTCCTACATGTGTTTTGTAATATGCCATGCCATCTTTACAGGGGTGTATGCCATGTATTTTGTGATCTCTGTGGTGACTAGCACAAGCATGCAAACTAGGCTTCATGATGTTGCTGATTTCAGCCCATTATGCGATGATATTTTATGCCATGTAAACTTGATGCTACCCGAGAGATCCATGCTTATTTTGAGATACTTCATAAGGATGTTTTGAACATATGGTTATTCTCTATCCATCCATGCCCTTGTTTGCAATTATGGAGTGCCTAGCTTGAGTCAATCGAGCTCTACTTTTGCTATAAAATGTTTCTGGCAGATTGTTTACATGTTATTCAATTTTGCCAAGGTTGTTGTAGTTGATCCGTGTATGCTATGATGTTGTTCTTGCCATGTATAGCTTCTATGCCATGTCTTCTTACTGTTGGTTGCCTTTCCATGCCATGTATTGCTCTGTGGTGAGTGGTTCAAGCTCACCAACATGCCTACTTATTATTTTCTGCCATGTATGAATCTGTAATATAACTTGCCATGTTTACATGGGTGCCATCATATTTTCTGATCCTTTTGGCTCATGGTCAGTAAGGGACTTTTGTTCTATGCAATTAGTAGATTCATGCCATGCCTTTGTTTGCCATGATAAGTTCCTGTAACATGTTGTTTGATAGCTCTAAACATTGCAACTTTGATGTTATTTACGCAAAATTCTGGCTGTTATTATTTGCAATCTTGCCATGTGTGTTTGAGCATGTTCTAGTGATTTACGGAGATAGCTCAGTGTTCATGTTTTGTCATGCTTTACCTGTACATCATGCCCATGCCTTTTGTTATTACGTTGAGATGCTGTAGCATTGTTGTTTGATGCTTGCAATATGCCTAGTTGCTTTTTGGACAGATTGTTGCTATAACTTGTATAGTGTGTATGTGTTGAACCGTTGCTCCGTTTGAGTGTGCTCTATATGAAACTTGCTTGATTTTGCATGTAGTTTCATATTATCATGTTCACATCCTTGTTTTGGGTGTTTGCTTGATGTTTGTATGCATTTTGCATCAATGCCATGTTTAACTTGTTTTGCTCATATCTTCTAGGCGTAGCTCGAATCTAATGAACTTTATATGTAACTTGACTAAATTTCGTGTAGATCATCTTGGTGCATCTTAACTTGCTGTTTAACAACTTGAACATAAAGTTTATTCAGATCTGGACCAATTTCAGAAATTTGCATATGAGGACTTCTGGAATTGTTCTATCTATGTTGTTTCGGCCTCATTTAAACTTGCTTTGATGTGTTGCTCTTGTTTGCATCATCTCTTGCCATGAGTAGCTTCATGTAGCTTTGTCATGCATCATGCTTGTTGTGCATCATGCCTTGTTCATGTGTGGTGTGTTTACTATGTTGTGTGCTTCTTCTTGTTAGTTCTGTTTCGTTGCGATCGTGAGGATTAGTTCGTCTCGCTTGGTTCGTCTTCATGGCTTCATCTTCTTCATGGACTCGTTCTTCTTCCCTGCGGGATTTGGAGGCAAGATGACCATCTATGGATCTCATTACTATCATTGCTATGCTAGTTGTTCGTTCTTTCGCTATCTTCGCTTACCTATCACTTGTTCCTCAAGCCTCCCAAATTGCCATGTCACCTCTAACCTTTGCACCTTCCTAGCAAACCGTTGTTTGGCTATGTTACGCTTTGCTCAGCCCTCTTATAGCGTTGTTAGTTGGTGAAGATGAAGTTTGTTCCTTGTTGGAACATGGAGATGTTGTTCCTTGTTGGAACATGTTTACTTGTTAGGATATCACAATATATCTTATTTAATTAATGCATCTATATACTTGGTAAAGGGTGGAAGGCTCGGCCTTATGCAGTGTTTTGTTCCACTCTTGCCGCCCTAGTTTCCGTCATATCGGTATTATGTTCCCAGATTTTGCGTCCCTAACGGTTGGGTGATTATGGACCCCTTGACAGTTCGCTTTGAATAAGACTCCTCCATAAGGCCCAACATTGGTTTTTTTGCCTCACCTAGCCCTTTTCCCTTGGGTTTCGCGCTCTCAAGGGTCATCTTTATTACCCCCGGGCCAATGCTTGTCTAAGTGTTGGTCCAAACCGAGCGATGCGGGGCCCCTGCAGCAGCTCGAGGAATCTGGTTTTCTTTCGTGCTTGCTCATCCGTGTGCCTGAGGCGAGATATGTGCAGCTCCTATCGGATTGTCGGCACATCAGAGCGGCTTTTGCTGGTCTTGTTTTATTGCTGTCGAAATGTCTTGTGGCAGGATTCGAGGCTGATCGGGTCTTCGGGGAGAAGAATATCCCCGTTGATCGCGAGAGCTTATCATGGGCTAAGTTAGGACACCCTGCGGGGTATAAACTTTCGAGAGCCGTGCCCGCGGTTATGTGGCAGATGGGAATTTGTTAATATCGGTTGTAGTAAACTTGAAGCAAACTCTTCTAAATACACCAACCGTGTGCGTAAGTGAGTGTCTCTTTTGGGGTTGATCGAGAGGAGAACACGGTTTTACGGGTTATGTCGGCGTAAGTAGGAGTTCAGATCACTTCTTGATCATTACTAGTTGACGACCGTTCCTTTGTTTCTCTTCTCGCTCTCATTTGCGTATGTTAGCCACCATATATGCTTAGTCGTTCTTGCAACCTCACCACTTTACCTCTTCCTTCCCCATTAAGCTTTGCTAGTCTTGATACCCATGGTAATGGGATTCTTTGAGTCCTCGTGGCTCTGATTACTACACCACGATTCTGAGGTACAGGTTGGCGATGATCATGGCGTGAGGCGATGTTTGCTTGTTTGGAGTTCTTCTTACGCTTCTTCTTCGATCGGGGGATAGGTTCGGTCTGACTGGGCTAGCGAGGTGGATATTGTTTGAGTTTGTTTATGTTTCATCCGTAGTCGGATGTTGATCTCTGTATATGATGTTGATGTATTCTTGTGGCATTGTGCCTTATGTATGTATCCCCATCTATTATGTAATGTTGATGTAATGATATCCACCTTGCAAAAGCGTTTCAATATGCGGGTCTATCCTTGGTGGGACCTTGAGTTCCTTTTGGATAGAGTACATATTAGGCGTGACAATAAGTACCATTGGACACTCAAAATTGAAACACCCTCATGATGAGAGTACAAGAGGGTCTTTTTTCTTTAAAACTGATTAAACCAACACTTGAGTTTTTGGCGTGGACTTGGTTTCCAGATGGGACCCTCTTGTATAGCACACGCGTGAGCTGGTAAAGGCCAACTCAACATGCCAGGACCCCAAACAGGCGTCCTTTTTATATGGATTTTGTTGATAGGGTAATAAAGCGGCATCCGGTGCTTTTGCAGATCAGACCACCGATAAGCCCAACATGAAGACGCATCTCGTCCGGCCACCTGAAAATTTAGCAAATGAAATTTTGACACCATGGCCGAAGTAGTTCATTGCTGTGACCACATACTTCATGCACGGCAACAAAGCAATTAATTACGGCAAACATATTGCCCGGCCTATTAAATGATCAACCCTCAAGTTTTTACGCTTGACAACAAAGCCAGTGACAGTTGCACTGCTCAAGCCTTCAAAATGAACAACCCCAAGTTTTCTCGTCGGCAACAAAAGTCGTTGGTCAGCACACTTATCGACCTTCAAAGAGTGACTATAGTCATGGCCGAGGCCTCACTAGTTCATGCCGTCTTGGTTGAACATCTCCTTTTGCGGTTCATGAGCGAACTTCTTCTCTTGGGGATCTTCAGGGACATGTTGGTCAAGTCCACACTCATGATTGCTAGCGCCACCTCTTTCGCTTTGGTGCCGACATTGGTAGCCTCGATCACGAGCTTCTTCGATTGGGCGGCCTCCTCCATGTCGAGCTTCCTCCTCTTGGCGGCCTACTTCATGTCAAGCTTCTTCGTTTGGAGCTCCAAGTGTATCTTGGGCCTGTTGCAGGTCCTCCCAACTCTCTCAACTCCAAAATTCAGCTTCCAGCCTAGCTTCTCCTCCACACAGCAATTCATGTGCATTGAGAGCGAAAACAACTTCTCCGTCGCTAGCTTGGGCTGGTAGCAGATTGCTCACTGCCTAGCGCCATATTAGGCTGGATGGAGATGGTTCCATGGGCTGGTAGCCCAATTTGAAAGCGACATGCAGCCCAAAAAAGAAGGAGAGGCAGGTTTTGTATGAGGAAGGAGCCTGAGCCAGTTTTCACAAAGAAAAGAAGGGAGGAGAGAGGTTAAACAAAACATTTTCTTCACTTGGCGGTCGCACATGCACAGTAATTTCTTCCAACTCCATGTTTTAGAGGATTCACGGGCTGCGATTTCCCGGCTTGGTAACTCCACGTTTATTACACTCGATGGACCACAAGTTCTCGAAGTTAGCTTCTAGGAGGCAGCGTTCGGCTCGGCTCGCACATGGATTTTGTGAAGCATGGAGCTAGAGGACTTGAGCAGGGCCCTGCTCCTTCTTTCCTTAGTGCTTCCTCTCCTCCCTCACTTCCTTTTGAGTCATCATGCCACATAAAGTTTTTGCAAGGCAATAGATGCCGCGTCGCACTTCTCGTCAAGCTCCAACTTGATCTTGCCTCGGCCTCTTGACCACATCTCCATTCCTAGCCCGGCCGTCGGCATTCTTTTCTTCTTTAGGCGGCATATTGATCTTTGAACTTGGGAAAATCTTTGATGGCGACCAACAATGGGTGAGAGTGCATGACTTGTTCTTATGTCGGGCTATCGATTGTCAAAACCGGCGGATCTCGGGTAGGGATCCCGAGCGTGCGTCTAGGCAGATGGTAACACGAGACAAGGGACACGATGTTTTTACCGAGGTTCGGGCCCTCTCGATGGAGGTAAACCCTACTCTGCTTGATTAATATTGATGATATGGGTAGTACAAGAGTAGATCTACCACGAGATCGAGAGAGGCTAAACCTAGAAGCTAGCCTATGGTATGATTGTTGTTAGATCCTATGGACTAAAACCCTCCGGTTTATATAGGCACCGAAGAGGTTAGGGTTACCAGAGTCGGTTACAATGGTAGGAGATCTACATATCCGTATCACCAAGCTTGCCTTCCGCCAAGAAAAGTCCCATCCGGACACGAGGCGAAGTCTTCAATCTTTTATCTTCATAGTCGAGTCGGCCAAAGGTCATAGTCCGGCTATCCGGACACCCCTAATCGAGGACTCCTCGGTAGCCCTGAACCGAGGCTTCAATGGCAGCGAGTCCGGCGGCATATTGTCTTGGCATTGCAAGGTGGGTTCCTCCTCCGAATTCTTCATAGAAGATTTTGAACACAAGGATAGTGTCAGCTCTGCAAAATAAGTTCCACATACCGCGTAGAGAGAATACTATTTACACAAACTCAATCTGCTGGCGTATTCATGCGTGACACCACCACAGCCAAGCCTTTATTGAATCGTTTTCCTGTCCCACCTCAGCGCGTTTAGCGGCGGTTTCACTTAGCACGTCTTGTCAAAGCGGATCGTGTCCCCTTATTCGGGATTCTCATCAATACGGTAGGTAACCAACGCACCATTGATTAGGGAGATAGTGAGATAAGTGAGTTTTATCGGGGCCGTGGGGCGCGCTTAGCTGTCTAGTCCATATAAAGGGATAAGGATCCAATTTTCACACGCCTTCTTCCTCCTTTGCTCATCCATTTCGCAGCACTTGAGCTCTAGCGCCCGAGTCCGCACATCCCACCTCAACCTTCTCCAACTATGTCCAGGCGGGAGGCAAGTGGATGGCCTCCTCCGTCGAGGAGGCATCAAAAAGGCTGAGAAAGGCGGATACTTGTCCGGCGACATCGTGCATCGGCTCCCCGAGCAAGGGGCAGCTCATCCCCACCCCAGGCCCCATGAGAGGGTGGTGTTCCTCCCCACTTCCTCCATGGGACTAGGTTTTCCACTTCACCCATTTGTCCAGGGGCTCATGTTCTACTACGGCCTGGATTTCCACGATCATGCTGAATTTCATCCTCAACATCTCGGTGTTCATCGTCGAGTCGAGGCCTTCCTCTGCATCCAGCCCCACTTGACATATGGTGAAGACCTTCAATGTCAAGCCGAAGGTAGTGGGCGGCCTAAGCGGAGTCTTGGAGAGTGCCATGAGTGGGCAAGATGGCCCAGCGTCCTATGGCTCGAGGGCTCCTTCGTGGAGACCATAAAGGGGTGGCAATCGGGGTGGTTCTACATCACCGAGTCGGGCGACTCTAAATGGGCAGCGGCCCCCAATTCTGATCCCTGCTTCCCTACGGTTCACCTCATGGAAAGAGGCGGGCACGGCGTGGGTAGTCGGAAAAGCTGGCGGACTCCAAACCTGCGTCCCAAACCTGGTGGACAAAAGCTCAAGCTTGTCAGCGTAGTCCGGTTATGCTCATCGCGCGGATCCTCCCATGCCCGACAGCGGGCCTTCAACTTGTGGGAGTTTGATCCGGCTGACCACCAGAACTTGGCGGCTCTTGACACTACGTGCGAAGATGCAGAAGGTGATGTTCAAAGGCGCCGAGGCTCCGCATCCGCTCGAAGATCCCGGATTCAGCTCGCGGCATCAAGCCCGTGGTAAGATATTTTA
Organism: Aegilops longissima; assembly: GCA_021605205.1. Lineage (NCBI taxonomy): Eukaryota > Viridiplantae > Streptophyta > Magnoliopsida > Poales > Poaceae > Aegilops > Aegilops longissima. The sequence goes on from JAHIAM010001736.1 coordinate 8,023, forward strand.
CCCTTCACGGGACTCTTTTTCATAGTTTGACTCTGCGGGATCTAAAACTCCCTCACCTTTGCGGGACTGGAAAAAAGGCGTCCGGACAGGTTGTTGTCCGGCTCCCTTGCTGAAGAAGACCAGCGGGCGCTTGTTAGCGGCAGCTGCTGGTTCCGGCTTGCACGTGGTGCCGGAGAAGAAAGCAAGAAAGAAGGCCACGAACTCGAAGAGTTCGGCGCCGTGTGTTGTCGGACTCATCGTCCAATGACTCGGCGGACTCCTCCCTTGAGGCGAGGAGGAGGAAAAGAGCCTATCCCGGCGGGAGAGAAGAAAGGAAAGCCGCCTAACTGGGAGGACGGAGGGTCCAATAAGGGAAGGACCCTTCCTCCGGACTACCACCGCCATAGCGATGGCGAAGAGGGTGCCACCGAGGACCAAGCCTGGCGAAATCGTAAGTGTCCGGACACGAGAATAACTCATGGCGTTCCATTAGATGCCTGACAGCATCTTCGCGAATATAACCATGCAGCCCGCCCAAGGGCGGACTCGGCGCTTCGACAAGCGGCTCCACAGATTCGTCGGATGTGAATAGAACCTCACTTCCGACCGCCTCGTCTCCTCCCGGCGGATGGCGCCGAGTGGAGTCCCAAAGGGGCCCGAGAGGAGGAGGTGGCCACAGGAGCCCTAAGGCGACCTCCGGGACTCCGAGCAAAGGGATAAAACCCGAAGGGCTTTAAGTCGACCTGTGCGGACTCCATCTCGAGAACCCGGTGGTTCGGAGTCGGCGGCGACCCGCCGTGAAGAGGCAAGACTGCGACGCTGGTGACCTCCGTCCAACGGAGGCACGGATAATTTGATGGGCGCTTAACGGTGCTGCTTCCATCGACGAGGCTTACCGCCTTTATTATGAGTGTGGTGATCGAAAGATTCAGTCCGCCAAGGCGGGCTGGTGGCTTTAATGCCGACCTTCTAACGGCTTTGAGGTATGTATTTAACATATGTAAAAATATTACCATATAGCGGTAGCCCCTGATGCTTAGTTTGGTGTTGGAAAGAAAAAAGCGGTGAGGATCTAAAAAGATATACGAGAGTCTAACATAAGTATGTCAATGTGGGAATCACGGGCTGAGCTAGCTTTCTTTGACCTCTGCCGCCTTGGCTGCGGAGGTTGATGCATTGAAGCGAGCCTCAAGCGGTCGAGAACAAGCTCGGCCTTGCCAAAAGGCAGCAGAGGACAAGGAAGGTAAGTAATACCTTATGGGAGTATTTAAAGATGTGGTTGCAAAAAGGACAGGAATAACGTGAATATTGCAAGGGCCCGCGAGCGAGGTGGCGACCACGAAGGCGGTGTCCAAGGCCAGCAATGCAATGGCCGGGGCGCACCGAGCGAGAAAGCGAGGAGAAGCGGGTGGAGGAGGTGCGGCAAGAGCTCAGGGCTCGTGGAAAAACACGAGAGTTTGGGCGTGACTCAAAAGACTCGAGTCGAGCTCGCCTCGGCCCTTAGAGCGCCAAAGCCGCTAAGGCCGAAGCCCAAAAGCCCTTCGGAAAATTGAGGCGATGAAGAAGATAGCAGCGGGTAGGCATTCTTTATACAAAGCAAGCATGTGAAAGTGAATTATCTGTTACTTACACGAATCCGGAGCACTCAAGAGCATTCATGAGATCTGCCTTGTGTGTGTCGATGCTACCGCATCCTCACCGAGCCCGGAGGAGGCTTCGACGGAGAAGGTGTTACAGTCTCGATATCTTGAGCGGACACCCGTGCATAGCGACCAGTTGAAGCGGTTGGTCGAGCTCCATAAGGTGGCGAACAGGCCATGAAGAACCTCATAGTTGTTGTGGCCTAGCTAGGAAGCCATGCACAGGAGCTACCGGGCTGGTGAGGCGGTGGTGGATGCTGTCCATGGGTTGAAGTCGTCAAGCGCTCAAATGCGCATTGAAGGTGCCGTGGGGCCCTTGCCCGTGCTAAGGTGCCTTGGGGCAAGATGGACAGAGAAAGCTTGTGATGGACCGAGACCACCACCGGGCAAGGAGCATCATGAAGTCTGGAAATGTATTGAGAGGGCATCTGAAGGGTGCCCACCTTATGGGTGAGTGCTCCAAAGATGTAATTTTTGAGTAGACTCACATTTGTTATCATGTCGCTGAAAACTTGTTCATATCGCTTAAGCAACACTTTTGAATTTAAAATATTACCTTTTGTGCTTGGCCGTGTATTAAATTTGAGAGATGGCGAGTCGTCGGCTTCAGCCCCATGCCACGAGTCTTTGGGGTGTTCGGGATAAACTTGACCGCTCTTGTTCCCATTCTTGGGTCCTTGAGGGGCGCTCAGCGCCTAGCGAACAAGGCAACTGGACTATAATGCTTGAACACTCTCCATAGCCATAGAATTCTATAATTTTAAGTTTGGTGAAGCCCACGGTATTTGGAAGACCGAGTTAGGGGCACTATCACGCCTAGGCAGACAATGCCGACTCCTCGCTCTAAGTGGCATAGTCTTTAGGGACTCGAAAACCTCTCGAGCAGCGACCAGCTCTCGCCCTATCATGGCGGTCAGGTTTAGCTTTCTCCAGAGGTGCTTAACCCAGCTCAGCCAGGGCACCATCGCGATGGTTCTCCAGCTACCTTAGCCTATATAATGAAACATAAGGTACCAAAACATGGGAGCCGAGCAAACCCAAGCACATTGACCCAAGACATGATTGAAGCCGATGCATATAATGCTATAAGTTAAGGTGCCGCACTTGTGAAAGTGTTCGGACTTATCACACACATATTGTAAGAAGTACTTAAGCCCTGGTGTATTGCCCGTACCAAAGTGTACGGTTGCACAATGTCATAAGCTGAACATATATATATATATATATATATATATATATATATATATATATATATATATATATATATATATATATAGAGAGAGAGAGAGAGAGAGAGAGTTCAATAATAAGCGAAGCTCTGTATTGTTTATTCAAAGGGCTGCGATAGAAGCGAAGCGATACAAATAGTCTCGAGAAGCAAGGGGCGGGACTTTTAACATGTCCCCTCGAGGGAGTAAGCTGCGGGATGGTATGTAAAACAGGTATACTGCTCGTAATAGAGACCACTGGACACTCGGCGTAGCTTTACGCTTCCCTGGCTGTTGCATCGTGTGTTTGGCGATTCTCTTGCCGGGCAGGGCTTCGTGAAGCGAGTCTGAAAGTAAAAAGAAAGAAGAAAAGAAAAGAATGACACAATCGGGGCCCACAGTGCGGTTGAGCCGCATTTTGGGCATGCGTGGTCGTGCCCTCCCCTATGCCCATGGTATTTCCGGAGCATAATTATGTAGCGTAGTCTTTGGTTCGCGCAATTTTGCGAGGCTGGGGTTTGGGCGCATTGCTATGCGTGCTCGGAGCGATGCCGAGCGGTCTTGTTGTAGGTTACTCAGGCGGCGGGCGGTGTCGAGCGTTTAATAGCGGACTCGATGGTGCCTTAGAGGCTGCTTTGTACTTAATAGCGGTAGTAGTATGCTCCTCCGTCCGGAGAAGCGTTCGGTGTTTCCATTGACTGTAATGACTCCTCGAGGACTGGCATCTTGAGCTTGAGATATCGTGGTCGCGGCACCGCATTGAACCGCAAATGCGGTTCGTCCGAGCGGTCGCGTGATAGGCTTGCGGGCAGGACTATGTCGGTGCTCCTCGCCCGGAAGTTATCCGGGATCGAAGACCACTAAAAGTGTAGCGAGCACTGTCAGGTTGGCCTCTACACAGTATGGCGCTTTAAAGGTCGTCTTGATGGATTTAATCCTTGATGGGTCTATGCCCATTTTGCGCACTATATCACGATAAAGCAGGTTCAGGCTCTTTGCCGCCAGTCCATTAGGACTCTAGTGAGGTGAAATCCGTCAATGATTGGGTCTAGAACCAATGCGGCGAATCCGCCATGGCGGATACTAGTGGGGTGGTCCCTTCGATCCAAAAGTGATCGGGCAGGAAGACCCGCAGGTTGAACTTTAGAGGGCGGCGGCTCCATCGCGCTCGTCCCTTATTGCGCTTCCGCTCCCTTTTGGGTATGTGGTTTGCGTATATCATGTTCACCGTCTTGAAGCCCCCTTCTATCCTCTATTATTCGGCGGAATCCTCCTCGTCATCGCTATCAGCCCTTGTCATTGTTTCGGCATTTACCTTGCTGCTGCTTGAACACCAATAATCCCTGTTGGTGTGGTTGGCTAGTTTTTAGGATGCCATTACATCGGCACGACGATCGATGTCCGGTCCAAATGGGCCGGGCCCGATATTTCTTTTAAATGGCTTTTTCCGCTGAGCCGGGTTTCGGCATTGGCTGCCGTATCCTCGGCATTATCGCCGTTAATCACGGCGGCTTCGTAACTTGTTGCGTAGCGACCTGCCATTGATGTCCTTGGTATCCGAATTACAGGGCTCTTGGTCATGTTGTTACTCACAGGCTAGCCAGCTGTCCTCTCCGTGCAAAAGCGGGTCATGAGTGTTGTGAGGGCTGCCATGGATTTAAACTTCACATCCTGGAGTGCCGGGCAAGCCACTCGTCGCCGGATGTTGTGTTTTGAAACACGCAAGGGCCTCTGCATCCAGACAGTCGGCGATTTGATTTTTCTTGAGTTAGGAACCGTGTCGAAATTGTCTGGCGGTTCCTCAAGCTGCTGAATTATGTGGCTTAGGTCATCGGCGTCTGGTGATTCCTTTTATAATACCTACAGAAATTGTCGAGAAATGCGACTGCGAGTCTTCCCAACAACCAATTGACTATCTTTGGCAAGCTGTTAAGCCAATGTTAGGCTAGTCCTTTAAGCTTAAGTGGGAGGTGTTTGATGGCGTGTAGATCATCACCATGGGCGATTGGATGTGAGGAGATGATCCTTGATCCAAACGCGGGATCTGTTATGCCATCGTATGATTCAATGTTCTGGGTTTTGAAACCCTCGGGATTTGATGATCCATCACTTCATCGTGAAACATAGTGGGTGTGTGGTGCCTCTGTATTAGGCTATATCACGGCCTAGCTCAAATGAGCTTTGTCTCTTGTGTTGACCCGGCGGAGTTGCCATATCGGCGTGGCAGTTATCGTCATATGTCGATAGGCGCCACAGCGATCACGTGGAGTCGATCTTGTTTGCCTTGCCTTGTCCTCAATATATCTCGGCAGTGCAGCGCATTTCCAGCGCCTTGGTATTTTTAATGGCGCGAGTGCGGCTTGAGTTGAGGCGAGAAGCCTCTACTGTCAGCGAGCCACGGGTGGCCGGTCAGCCAGTATCATGCGCTGGTGATGTAGGTTTGGGTGCTTCCTCCTCTAATCGGGGTAGCAGCCTGCGTTTTGAGTAGCTCTTGGTGGGCGCTCGAGTTCATACTCTTTGGCGCAGGGACTTAAGCCCATCTATCAGCTAGCAAGTCTTGGCCGTCTAAAAGTAATTGCTGCTTTTTTTCTTGAGGCTGCTTGCGTGGCCATGAGCCTGCGTTTGAAAGCTCTTGTTCGGCCGGGATCCTCGGGCACAGCGAATTCGCCGTTATCAGAGCTTGCCTCATCTTCGGAGGGAGGCATGTAATTATCGTCCTCTACCTCTCTTTACCCGGCTCTCTCATGAGGGCTGGCTTCTCCATCCTCCTGTTGAATCCTGCTTTGGAGGGTTGTCTTCACCTTTGCCAGTGTTATTGTCTCCCGTGCCGGAATCACCGTTTTTCTTTGTGGCGGGATTTAAATGGCGCTTGGCAGCGCCTGGCAGCTTGAGGCTGTTTCTTGGAGGGGTCATCCTCCGTTGTTCCCTCGCCATTCCCATCTTTTGGGATGTCCACCATGTATATGTCGTATGATGAGGTGGCCTTCCGGTTACCACAATGGTAGCTGGTTCTTGATAAATCTCTGCGCCGTCGTCCATACTGTCGATGTCTTGGTCGAATTCGAGCATGTCGGTTAAATCATCGGCGGTGGCTACGAAGTGGGTGGTGGGTGGGCTTTGAATTTCTTCGTCGTCCACATCCCAACCTTCGACCATATATCGGGCAGGGCTCTCACGATAAAGAGAGACTTTAGTGAATCAGGATGTCGCCAAAGGCGAGTCTTGAAAAGATGTCCTCATGGCGGTGAATTCCATGATCGGTGTGTCGGATCGATTAGCGAAGGCGGCGAAGGCGTGGAGTCGGAGGTCCGGCACCACTGGAGTCTGAGCCGCAAAGGGCAGGGGTAGGTGTATGGCTCAATCGTCGTAGAGATCGCGGCCCGGTGGTGTCCGAGCCACCGTCCTCGATCGGCGTAATCGACTCCGAGCTAAAGGTCCGGGCCGGACCGGAATGCGGCCTCTAGGACCTTTGTTGGTGACGAGCTAGATCATGCCCTCGTGACGGTGCGGCGCGCTTGGTTGTGGCTCGAACCGTCGAAGATCAAGTCTCTGGACGTCAGCCATAGTTCAAACTTCCAAATCTGACACGGTGGCGAGTAAGTAGCTTTCAATCTGCTCCGGATAATGGCCAGCGAATTTGCCCGCCGTGCAAAGCCGCCCGAATACGAAGATCTGCAGGGGAAAAGTCTCTACCACGGAAGCGCGCGTTGTCGATCGATGGTGGAGCCATCGAGGCCTAAAGATGGCGACAAGAGGAACTCTCAATGAAAGCACCAATGTCGGTGTCAAATGGCGCGGATCTCGGGTAGAGGGTCCCGAACTGTGCGCCTAAGCGGATGGTAACGAGGAGACAAGGGACACGATGTTTTTACCCGAATTCGGTCCCTCTCGATGGAGGTAAAACCCTACTCTCTGCTTGATTAGTATTGATGATATGGGTGGTACAAGAGTAGATCTACCACGAGATCGAGAGAGGCTAAACCCTAGAAGCTAGCCTATGGTATGATTGTTGTTAGATCCTACTGGACTAAAACCCTCCAGTTTATATAGGCACCGAAGAGGTTAGGGTTACAGGTCGGTTTACAATGGTAGGAGATCTACATATCCGTGTCGTAAGCTTGCCTTCCGCCAAGAAAGTCCCATCCGGACAGGACGAAGTCTTCAATCTTGTATCTTCATAGTCGAGAGTCAAGCCAAGGTCATAGTCCGGCGATCCGGACACCCTAATCAGGGACTCCCTCATTGGGCCTTGAAGGCTTCCAAGAAGTTGGAATGCCTACACAATGAAAGACAAGCCAAAGTGTAATAGTAGAGACACAAGATGCAACAAAGATGAACATGGAATAGAAATGAAATAGGAGAGGTCATACCAAGTCACCCACTCCCAAGCCAATCACGGGGCCAGGCAAGCGGCTCTCAAGCGCGGCATAATACTTGTTGTATTCTTGTTGAATGAACCCCTTCTCTTTCTCAATTGAGTTGATGCCACGGTGCTCGCAAACTTGTAGGGTAGCAACCTTCTTTCATGAAAGGGTGTATGAACTCTCGTCCAAAAAAGAGATTTTTTTGCTATCGACACCAGATCTTAGGATCTTGGCCTATCTCCATCCAAATCTACGCAAATCAACGTTTGGCCAACTTACTTGTGTGATCCCGTGCGAATGCTTTGCCTCCTTTATTATATCGGCTCTTTGGGTGAGCTTGCCGTGCAGGGCAGGGGTACCGACTTGCTGCCTGCGGCTGCTGGCGTGGCTCAAGGGTGTGTGCGGCCCATCTTGCATCGGCCTAGAACTCAAGACCCTCCCAGGGCCAAGCCTCGCAGGGCGGACTGACAGGAAGCTTCCCGAGCGCGCCTCATCAGACTACGGCTCACGAGGCGGAGAGATCGGCGGGAGGTACCTCACGAGGTGCCCATGGCATAAGCCATGGCGACCAAGGGTGCGGTGAGGCGCCGACCCAGCAGTGTCCTCATTTCCTCTTTGGTGCAAAGGAGCGCAAAGCGCGGCGAGAAGTATCAAATAAAGGCATCCGTTTCAGTGCAACAAGACCAAGACCATCGCAGCAGCGGGGAAGGAGGTCATCGTGGAGCCCAACCCGGCGTCACCACGAGCCTTTGATGACGAGGACCAACTTTAGTGGGGTAAGTGTACTAGATGTTCCCCTTCAAAATGGCGATTGTTGGCGCCCTTCCGCTCAATATTTGGGAAGAGGCCGGGGCCCCTGCCTATAAGTAGAAACTAGCCACCACGATGAGGGGGCGAAAGAGTTGGGACATCTCACCTCATCTTAAGCTTGGTGTCCGATCGAGAGCCTAGCCACAGAACACCTCACCCTCGCGAGGTTGTTCTTCCTTGTATATTCATCATTGAGCCCAAGAGGCAATCCACCGCTTCCACACTGCTGGAGTAGGGTGTTACACCACAATGGTGGCCGAACCAGTATAAACCTTCGTCTCTTGTATTTGTTCCTTGGTAGTTTAGATCCTAGCGGTGACGGTAGGTGCGGTGGGTAGGGGTGAGATCTCCGGTGCACCCAAGAGTTGAACCTAGAGGGTCTGGGAGACAATCGACATTTTAGGCGCGCCCGGGTAGGGTGCACCAATCCGTCTTCCGCCGCCACATTCTTACGCCCGCCGCATCCATGTCGAGATGCTCGTCGGGCCAGCCTTGGCGTCGAGGCGCTCTAGCTACCGATGTCGCCCAGCGGCCCCGTCGGCGGCCGCCCCGCCATTCCCGTCGCTGTGCGTCAGCGCCGCCACCCGGCCCGGCGAAGGCGGTAGCAAACATCGTCGACATCTGTCCAGTAAGCGAGGGCGATACCGCTTCTCCTTCACTACGCCCAGCTGGTTCGGTTCGTCTCGCGTGCTCCAGCGCGCCCATGGAAGCTTCGGGCGGCGCTCGCCATGACAAGCGAGGCTCCTGCTCTACCATGTCAGCAGCGTCTCGAAGAGTGGCTCGGCCAGCGTCGCTTCAGCACAAATCCAGCGCCGCGGGCTCCCAGCGTCCTTCTCGCTGCACGCGCCCGCCTGTGCTTGCGGCGATGAAGCTCGAGGCGCCTCAGCCGCCTCCCCCTCAAGAAAAGCGCCTTAGCCCCAGGTAGCGTGGCCCCGAGCGGAACCCACTCCGTCCGGCACCGGTAGCAACAAGAGGCAGCTGTCAAGATCGCTCGCCAAGAAGCTGCCGTGCTCCTGCACCTGGCCCGTCACGCACCAGCGCTCGCTCCCAGCATGCCAGACCCAGCGCGCTGCTCCCCAGCGGTGGCGCATGGGGACCATACGAACCGAGCTCTTCGTCACCAAAAGTCCCCCATGGCCTGGCAGCACGCATATTCAACACCAGCTGCCGGCGTCAGCGTGGCCCGGCAAGTTCAAGCCAGACCTGCCTCCTCGCTTCTGACGGACACGCCCGACCGGTGGAGTTCCTCGGCTCTGAGCTGAAACGCCGAAGCCATGAGGAGGCGAGAAGGTCATGGCCAGCTGGTTCCCATAGCACTCAGGGCGGGGAGCCCTTTACTGGCTCTGAACACGGCTCACAGCACGCGATCTCCTCACAGGGCCGAGATGCGCACCAGCTTCATCGCCAACTTCCAAGGTACTGTGACAGGCCTCCTGCCCGTGGCGACATCGCGCCGCGTGAAGCGGCAGCGAGGAGACCTGCAGAAGTACATCCGCCTTCAACAATGCATGCCTCAAGATTCCCAAGGTGGCCGGAGGCCATCATCTCGGCCTTCTCCGACCCGCGTGTGCGTGGCGTCAAGATGAAGGAGGCGGCAATGCATGAAGACTGTGCACATCCTTGGGTTGTTCAACTTGGCGACCAAGTCGCCCGAGATGAGGAAGGCGCCTTTCCCTCTCTCGAGCTGCCAACCAGCGAGACCCAGAAGAAAAAGCCCAAGGCCAAGGGCGTGAAGTTCAAGGGGCTGCCATGCTCGTGACGAGAACCGGATACCAGCGAGAAGAGATCAGCCAGAGAGTCTTCCAAGGGCACCGATCTTGTGTACCCGCGACCTCCAGACCCACAACACCAGCAGATGTCAAGAGCTCCGAGCCGTGCGAAGGAGAATCGGCCGACGCCCCGACCATAGCAGTCGAGGAGCTACTGGCGAGGAAGGAAAAAACGCGGGGCGCAGCAAAGGCCGTGGCCCTCGCCAAGGGTGGCGTGGTCGACCTCAGCGAGGGAGGCTGGAGGATCAGCCTCGCGAGGATCGCCCGCGAAAACACAGGCCACCCTCCTCTGCGGTAGCGAGCCAAGGAGAAATGAGGACCATCATCGGGGCGAGGGGTTGGGGGCTTCCGGGGAGCAGCGAGTGCTTGCATCTGGCGGAGACTCAAGCCTGACTCTCAGCGCATCTTCAAGCAGTTAGCGCATGAAGTGAATGCATCCTCCCCAAGCTCGAAGCCACGCGCCTCTGGGTGGTCGGCGTCGCCATCACGTTCAGCTCAGCCGATCGGCTCAAGTGCGCGGCCACGGCGGGTCCTCCGATGCTTTGTTCCCCAATCGCCGACAACGTGCAAGTCAACAAGACCCTCGCCGATGGCGAAGCAGGGCTCAATGTCATCCAGTAGAGACATTCAACAATCTCCAAGTGCCTTACAATCAACTTCAGCCAACAAAGCCTTTCTCCGGGTCTTGGATGGCTCCACGAGTTCGATTGGGCAGGTCCGCCTCCACATCACCCTTTAGGTATTGCAGCGACAACTACCGCACTGAGCTCATCGACTTCGATGTCGCCCTGATTCGCTGGCATACAATGCCACCTCGGGTACCAGCTCTGGCCCAAGTTCATGGTGCGTGACTCATCACGGCTAGCGTCCTCAAGATGCGAGGTAGTGGCGGAGTCATCCGCGATTGCCTTGTGAAGAGGGCAGGTGTGCTCCACTGGAGGCGAGAGCTTTTCAAGCAGCGTCGCGAAGACCAGTCCGCTTGAGGGCAGAGGCTCCCGAGGCCCCTCCCAAGAAGAAGACATTGCAGGCCCAACCCCTCGGAAGCAGGGCCCCTCGAGAAGTCCGTGCACGTTAAAGAGCACCTCCGCCAGCGCATAGGAAGCGCAGCCCTCCTCAAAGCAAGGCTCGGGGCTCTCTCACAGAGGCCACCGACCTTACTAAGGTCCTAAAGGCGCTTGGGCACCACTTGGGCGTGTTTAAAGCACGTTTCCCTCGAGGAAGAGAGAGGCAAGGAGGGCCAAACCCTCGGGAGTTCGTTAGCGAGATCATTGGGGCTGCGGAGTCAAGAGTCATGAGTGGCCGCCCGCTTGCCACCCGTGGCTCCCCATCGAGGCGAGGATGGGCTGCTGCGTGCAATGCATCGACATACCGGGCTCAGCAGGCCGCCTCTCGGGGCGCCAGCCCTCACCTTGAGGCGGCTGCGAAGGTCCACCCCACAGCTACGTTAGCATGCCCTACGGCGTGCAGAAAGGCGCCGCGCCCGGCCCTATCATCGAGAGCATCACAGGCTCAAGAGGCCCGGCGTTCAGGATCTGGCGGAGATAGAGATGGTCGCGAGCCACCAGCGCCTCGAGCCTCGAGCTCACAGGCACAGGGCTCGTGAAAATCGGCTTCCGCAGCCCACGGCGTACGCTGCCCGAGCATTCGCCGTCTTCAGCGTTATCGGTGACATCCTTCAAGTTTACGTTTCTGGCGGGAGGCGCCCGGGCTGCATCATTCCCATGCGGCGTGGGTCCGATCCACTGCGTGTATCACCACTTCCTGTTCTAGCTTACACCTTGTCGGTAGCCCTCGGGCTGCATCATCCCAAATCGCTCGGGGCTGAACCCGGTGACATCTGCTATCTCCCTACCTATCTAAATGAACTTTTGCTCGCTTTGTGATTAACATGCTTGACCTAGTTACCGCTCGATTGACACTGGCAGTGGAGCTGCTCCCTAGCGACACGGCGGCTTGCGCGTGGGTCGTCCACTGCAACACCGACAAACCTGAATGGCTGAGCTCACGCCCGCGCGCGGCCCTTGCAGCCACCTCGTAAAGCCTTGATTGCCTCGTCACCCCTCAAAGCAACCAGGTGACCGTCGCTTGTCATGGCGGACTCTTGTTCTTCTTGTGATGAGCTTGCAGGATCTCTTCAAAGGCGCAGCGCCCGGGAGAGCCCTCACGGCGTCTTCTTCACTCCCACAGAACCGCTTGCACGTTAAGGGGAGTACACTGAGCATCGCGACTCATGGGCTCCTCTCTCCGGCCCTCCCCTCCCGGCCTTGTCCCGGCATCACGACACAGCATACCAGCGGCTGAGACCAGCAGGGCTGGGACCCGGGGCGTGAAGCGAAGGGGAGCAAAGGCGAGAGGGAAGAGCCGCAGCAGGGACCTCGCCGAGCAACCCGCCTTGCCGATCGGCGGACCCTAACGTCGCACCGAGGCGGTTCGACTCCGAGATAAGTCACCCTCCGGAAACACTAGCTATCGCGGCACCGACCTCGCACCTAATGCAATCCCGTGTTAGCAGTCGCGCTCCTTCCTCATCGAGCGATGGCTGCTTGGCCTAAAGGGGACCTCGAGCATCATGACTCGGGGGCTCTTCTTGGACCCCGACGCTCACCTCAGCCTTGACCCGGCATCGCGACGACATACCAGCGGCGTGAAGCCTGCCTTGGGACGGGACACTCGGCCGAGCACTAGGCCCTCGTGAGGTTTGAAAGGAACTAAGCTAAGGCGGAATGAGCATCTCACACTACTTCCGACAAGGATCATATTAACAAAGCGACCGGGCACCTTACAGGCCCCCCGACGGCGCTTTTCGATTCCTCACGAGGGAGCAGAGGGCGATCCTAAAACGCTAACTACGCGCCTCATGAAGCGCCATCATCAATAGTGGGCCATCGACACGGCGTAACCTCATCGGATCGAGGCGGCGGCGGGCAGGAACGCAACCTGCTCTAAGAGTGGCGCAGCTCGAGGGCTCGTAGCTTCGTCGCTCGTCTCAGTCGCGAAAGCTGGTGATCGCTGGATCCTCGCGCATCCGCCGCTGAGGCTGCGAGGAAGCGTCGGCGTGCTGGTCGCCTTCTGCGGAGGCCCGACCACCTCTCGAGGCAGCACTCTGGCGGCGTCCTTCGCGCCGAAGACCTTGAAGAGCATCATGGAAGCACCGTCGTACTCCGAGGTGGATCGCGGCGCCCTCGTCCTGCGAACCAGGCGATCTCGCCCAGCCTCGAGTCAAAGACCTTGCCGACAGCGACCGCGACCTCCGCCGGTCGCGAGGTGCTGCGGTCGACGTCTTTGCAACGAGCTCAAATATCCCCCTGCGGCATCACCAAAGCGAAGAAGGGAGGAAAGGCGAGTCCAAGGCGAGGAGGCATGGCGGCGTGGAGCACAAACTCTCGAGAGGCCTCGGCATGGACTCCGGGAGGGACAGCAGCGCACCGCCGTGACCGCCCGGCGCCGACAGCGGCGTCGTCCATGGCGCTCGGCGTCAACTCCTTGGGGCCCTCAAAGTGGGCGTACATGGGCAGCGGGAACCCCGGCGGCCGCTCGCACCGGGCCTCGACACCTCTGCGGGCGCCCTCATCTCGGCGACATAGGGCTAGCTGTTTCTTCCGCAGGCGGGTGGGACCCTCTCGGGGAGCCTTTCCCTTCTCTTCGCGGAGAACGGCGGATCGGAGCCATTGCCACAAAGTGGAGCAGGGCGGAGAAGAAGGGAAGCAAGAAGAGATGGACTAGAAGGGCACGCACCATTCCGTGCCTTAACGGGGAAGGCCAACCGTCGACCTCCACGATCGCGGGTAATCGACCCGCTTTGCATCGAGGGACTTGTCAATTCGATGCGTCGCCCGGCGTCGTGGGAAGCGAGCCCCGTCCAATCAACCGCCATCAGGCGCCCAAGGCGATGGCTGTTAGGGCCAGCGTTCGCCTTTTCCTTAGCTTCTTGCTCGGCCAAGTCAGGCGCCTTGGGCGGGGCTATTGTCGGCGTTACGGGAATGGGGGTACCAGACTTGCACTGCGGCCTACGACTGCTGGCGAGGCTCAAGGGTGTTACCCACGGCCCATCTTTATCGGCACAAGCTCAAGACCCTTGCGAGGGCCAAGCCTCATGAGGCGGATGACGAAGCTTCCTCGAGCCCGGCCTTGTCGGGGCTGGCTCGCGAGGCGGAGAGATCAAGGCGGTACCACGAGGTGCCCATGGCGCAAGCCATGAGCGACCAAAGGCGCCCGGTGAGGCGCCAGCCGCGATGTCCTCATTTCCTCTTTGGTGCAAAGGAGGCAAGCGGGCGAGAGTGTCAAACAAAGGCATCCGTTTGATTAACAAGACCAAGACCGTCATAGCGCGGGAAGGAGGTCATCTTGGAGCCCAAGCCGGCGTCACCACGAGCCTTTGTGCGAGGACCAACTTTAGTCGGGATAAGTGTACTAGATGTTCCCCTTCAAAATGGCCAATTGTTGGCGCCCTTCCGCTCAATATTTGGGAAGAGGCCGGGGCCCCTGCCTATAAGTAGAGCTAGCCACCACAGTGGGGGGGCGAAAAGGATCGGACATCTCACCTTATCTTAGCTTGATCCAATCCGATCGAGAGCCTAGCCACAGAACACCTCACCCTCTGAGGCTGTTCTTCCTTGTATTATTCATCATCGCAGGGCAATCCACGCACTTACCTTTGGAGTAGGGTGTTACACCACAATGGTGGCCGAACCAGTATAAACCTTCGTCTCTTGTGTTGTTCCTTGTTAGTTTAGATCCTAGCGAGGCAGCGAGGTGCGGGTAGGTAGGGGTGAGATCTCGCGTGCACCGAGTTGAACCTAGAGAGTTGCGCGACGAAATCCTCTGAGCTCATCGATAAACAATGTCTCCTCCAGATGTAGACCTCTTCTTCCTCACCTTGCAATACATGTCCTCGTTTTCATGCCATGAGTTGCCATGGTTGTCGACCTCTTCTTCTTCATGGACACCCTAGTAGGAGTGGTCGTCACCATCTTAGTCGAGACGTCTTGGCTTTGGGACTCGTTGGGATCGAAGCCTTGGCCTTGGCGGTGATCGTCTCCAAAATATCTATAATGTTTCATTGTTCCAAGCTATTATAGTATCAATCTTGAATGTTTTATATGCATTTATATGCTATTTTATATCATTTTAGGACTAAGCTATTAACCTAGTGCCTAGTGCCACTTTCGGATTTTTTGCTTATTTTGGGCTTTTAGAAAATCAATATCAAGCGGAGTTCAAATAGAAAAATCTTTGGATTAATTTTTACGAACGGAAGGGTCCCATGAGCGTTCAAAATAAAATCGGAAGAGTCATGAGGAGTGACAAGCTCACGGGCGTGCCCAGGCGCCCACGAGCTCGGCCCCTCATGGCACCTCTTGACCTAATTCCGCCTCTATAAATTCCCAAATATTCCCAATATGTTGGGAAATGTAGCATGCAATTTGAAAAAAAATCCTACGCTCGCATAAGATCTATCTAAGAGATGCATAACAAAGAGGGGAGGTGTCTCGTACCCTCGTGAACCCAGCGAGCGTTTGACAACGTGGTTGATGTGTCGAACTTCTTCTTGTTGGAAGCGTTGCAGAAAATTAAAATTTTTCCTAAGGTTTCACCAAGATCCATCTATGAGTTCATCTAAGCAGCGAGTCATGGGAGAGATTGCATCTACATACCAGTTGTAGATCACGTGCGGAAGCGTTCAAGGGAGCAGGGATGATGGTCGTCTCGCCGTGATCCAAATCACCGATGACCA
>JAHIAM010001737.1:0-50047 GCA_021605205.1 Aegilops longissima
CGCTGCTAGAACCAAATTGTTATGGCGCTGCTAGAAGGAGGGCGCGAGAGAGCCGGCCGGGGGCCTTTTTGCCCACGTCCGGGCAAGAGGGAAGGGATTTCCTTCTTAGTTCTTGCTTGATTAGATTGATACATCTCCTCTCTTTATATAGAGAGGTTTACTTGACTCCCAAGCAAGAGTGGAGGGCTTGCGATGGAGAATGACGAGGAGGGGTGCGCCCCCCAACCGCCGATGTCGCAGACTTTGAGGTCGCTGCCCGCAGGGAAAACAGCATGCCCGCCGCCCGTGGGGGAAACCGCATGCCCAAGATCCCCGACGCAGCGGATGAGATCGAGGTCCTTTGCGCAGCGAAGGGAATCTTGGAGGAGCGGCAGCTGTAGACCACGCATCTCCCGCACACGCCGACGCGCTAGGAGGCCGCGCGCAGCAGCCTGCAGCCTCACCGCCGCCGACACATGGCGGGTAGCGATCCAACACGGAAACGGTGATGGCGACCGCGGGGACTGGACTTGGTGAAGCGGGACTCCCGCCGGTGCGGTTGATGCGGGACCGGAGCTGACTGGCGGTGGCTGCTGCAGCTGCAGCGGCTGCTGCAGCTGCAGCGGCTGCTGCAGTGGCGCACCGGGCAGCGGCTGCGGCGGCGGGCGCTGGGCGCGGGCGGAGGCTGCCAGAGCGGCGGCTGCCACTGCAGCTAGGGCTGGGCGGTGGTGGCGATGGATGGCAGCTGCAGCGGCTGCTGCAGATGGCCGCCGAAGCGCGGCGAAGGCCACTGGTGCGGCGGCTGCCACGGCAGCCTGGCAACGCACGGGCGGCGATGGGCGTTGGGCGCGACGAAGCGGCACCGGCCACTGCGGCCCTGCTGGCGGCGGCGGCAGCTGCAGCTGGGGCTGCAGCGTCCCAGCGAACACCGCGGAGGCCCCTGGATGCGGCAAGTACCACAGCAGGGTCGGCGGCCCGGTGGCGGCGGTCGGCGCCAGGGGCGGCGACGGCCCGTTGGGGCTGGCCAGGTACAACCGGATCCCCTGGACGGCCGTGACGAGATCGTTGAGGACCCCGGTGATCTCCTCCGGGTTGTAGGCGGCGGCTGGTGGTGCGGTGGAGGGTGCTGGCATCTGGGTTGTGGCGGCGCCGGAAGATGCGACCAGCGGCGCGGACGAGGAGGGCAGCGCGGTGTAGATGGCCAGCGGCCCGGTGGTGACAGTCGGCAGCGGAAGCGGACGGGTGGGGTGGCGAAGACATGATCGAAACTGAGCTACGATACCAAATTGTTATGGCGCTGCTAGAAGGAGGGCGAGAGGGCGGCCGGGGCCTTTCTGCCCACGGCCGGGCAAGAGGGAAGGGATTTCCTTCTTAATTCTTGCTTGATTAGATTGATACATCTCCTCTCTTTATATAGAGAGGTTTACTTGACTCTCAAGCAAGGTTTACTTGACCCCTAAGCAAGCAACCCTTATCTCTAATTAACCCTAAAACTAATGGGCCCATTAGGCCCCTTACGTACTCTAACAACATGACCGTGCGGCTTTTAGCTTGCATCCACTCCACTTACAAGCAAGTACCCTACTCCTCCCCGATAGCCCACCTATACAATCTACCTAGAAAACCTTCCAACTCCGTTTTGATCAACCCTGCCGTAGCCCACACTTTGGCCTCAGCCTTCACCTTGTTGATGAGCCTCTCGATCGATGGAGAATCGCCATCGAAGACAATGGCATTACGATGCTTCCATAGCTCCCACATGACTAGTAGCAACACGGTATGTAAGTCCTTGGTGCGGGTAGAGCTATCTGCATTTCTACTACACAGCCAGACCCCAAGTGTTTCCTCTTGGCTCGGCATCCAAACACTCATGCCAAGAGCCTCTCCAACCACCGTCCATGTCGTCCTGGCGAACACACACGTGAGCAGAATGTGGTTTATCATTTCCTCTTCCTGATCACAAAACGGACACACCTCCTGATGCGGCAAACCCCTCCTGGCTAACCGGTCCGAAGTCCAACGCCGATTCCTAAGAGCTAACCAAGCAAAGAAGCGACATTCTAAAGGTGCCCGCGATTTCCAAGTCAGCTTCGACGTTTGCACCACCTCACGACCCCAAAACCGGCTCGCATACCCTCGGGGGAAACCCTACAGGTCTCGGGGCCGCCCCGCTTGCTGGGCCGTGCCGCTCCTGCGCCGAGCATCTTGGGCCCTGGCCCGACCCATCTGCAGCTCCCTCCTGCTGGGCCGTCGTCGCCTCGGATGGGCCAGCCTGAGGTGCCTGGGCCGCATGCGTGCCCTAGGCCCAGGCTGCCGGTCGCCTCGATTTGGCTCCCTCGAGGCCTCCCGGTCGCACCTGTCTCCTCCCCCGCCGCCTCCCCCAGCCCTGCCCTCCCTCCTCTGCTCCCCTGTTCGCCTGCCGACCTCCCCCCCCCCTCCCCGTCCGGCCACCACTACTGCCCCTTCTCCGCCCCTCCTCCCTCGCCGCGGCAAGAGATGCCTCGCGAATGGGACGACGGCGCGGCCCGGCACAAGCGACGTGCCGAGGACCGGCGCGACTCCTCCCGCCCATCTCTGGACTTGCTTCGGCACGAGGAGGAGCTCTGGCGCGAGCTGCGGGAAATCCGCGAGGGCCGCCGAGATGACCGGTGAGGGAGTCCCGGACTAGGGGGTGTCCGGATAGCCTAACTATCGTCACGGCCGGACTCCAAGACTATGAAGATACAAGATTGAAGACTTCGTCCCGTGTCCGGATGGGACTTTCCTTGGCGTGGAAGGCAAGCTTGGCGATACGGATAAGTAGATCTCCTACCATTGTAACCGACTCTGTGTCACCCTAACCTATCCGGTGTCTATATAAACCGGAGGGTTTTAGTCCGTAGGACGAACAACAATCATACCATAGGCTAGCTTCTAGGGTTTAGCCTCCTCGATCTCGTGGTAGATCTACTCTTGTACTACCCATATCATCAATATTAATCAAGCAGGAGTAGGGTATTACCTCCATCGAGAGGGCCCGAACCTGGGTAAAACATCGTGTCCCTTGTCTCCTGTTACCATCCGCCTAGATGCACAGTTCGGGACCCCTACCGAGATCCGCGGTTTGACACCGACATTGGTGCTTTCATTGAGAGTTCCTCGTGTCGCCGCCATCGGTAGGATGCCTCATCTCGTCTTTAAAGACGACACCATCGCCAAAGAAGCCTTGGCCACTGGTCAGACTCTTCGGCTAGGCAGCTTTCTCATGACCGCTAGTTCGGCCGTAGCACCGACGATGACCTCTCGAGTCATCGAAACCAATCTCCATGTTAGTTCAGAACTTGCCGAAAACAGTTAGATCCGATCGAGCTCTCCTCCGTAAGCGAGCTCTTGGATCGCATTGCCATCTGAGGAGTCGCCACAGATTACGACGGATCGGGCCTAAAACCGATCGAGAGAGATCAACTCTCCCGGGCTACCCATCATGTTGCTGTGATAGAGGAGTAATGCGCGACTCTTCTCCTATCTTAAGGACTAGCTACGTCCGGATTCCCGATCCTCCATGCGGATTCTGCGGAGGGGCGGATGTCGATCAAGCCCTTAACTTAAAGTCGGTGGCGGGTCGGACTCATTGGATAGCACTCAAAAATCCAAACTTCCGAGTTCGGAAACTTCCCGTCCCTTGAGTCCTAAATTGGACGGGGTTCCGGATTTAGTGCCACCCGCCCACCCAAACATTAGCGATCTCTCTCGAATTTGGCAAGAGCCCGCCGAAACAGTACATCATTACTGGGCCAGATTCCTCCTGGTTATGAACAGGATAAAGGACTGCCGAGAGGAGGACGCAATACCAATCTTCTGCAATAATTGCACGGACAAGGGAATCCTAAACGCCATAAGTCGTCGCGAAATTACACGCTTTGCTGACTTGGTGACCATCGTACAAAAATACTGTGCGATGGAGAGCGCCTGGAAAACCGAAAGTAAATTTTGGGATAATCCGGCCCCGAATACATCCCTAGTCAGGAACAAAAGGGTGCATCACTATCAAGCACCTGGGTTGAATACCAAAAAACCAAAACCCCCTAAAGGGTACGGGACCGTACTGGAGGGTTAGCTAAACGGACCCTGCAAAATTCATAGCACAGAGGGCGCCACTCCAACTCATAGCCTTCGAGCATGTTGGATACTACGGCAGGTGGCCAAAAGTGGCGAAGAGCTTCTAGCTTCAGAATCCCAGCCCAGCAACACTAGTACGGTGTTAACAGTCTTCGAGACTTTCGCATCAAATAACATGCGAAAACAACAAATCCGCAACCTCGCCGAAGTCTACCAAGTAGCGACAATAAATCCATGGAGTGACACGGCTATTACCTTCAATGCCAGTGATGAACCTAAATTCCGAACTGCCCGGGCACCAGCCGCATTGGTCCTCAGCCCGATAGTAGACGGCTTTCGCCTTACTAAGGTACTCATGGATGGCGGCAGCGGACTAAACCTCATCTATGAGGAAACCCTCCGAAAAATGGAAATAGGCTGGAACCGCATTGGCGAAGCAGCACAACCTTTAGAGGAATAATCTCGGCGGGAGGCATGCTGAGGAAAAATCACGCTGGGCGTAGTGTTGGCTCACCGGACAATTACTGGTCGAGGAGGTCACATTTCAAGTGGCCCGTTCAACAGCGGATACCATGCTTTATTAGGGCGAGAGGCATTCACAATTTTTCAAGCTATACCCCATTATGGGTACATGAAGCTTAAAATGCCGGTCCCAACGGAATCATCACTCTCGCTAGTGATCCGAACATAGCACTCCGCGCGAAAATAAGACAGCCGCACTAGCCCTCGAGGCACTATCAAAGCCCTAGCGGCCGAGGAACTCACCGTGATGCGCTCACGGTGAGCAGGGACGATGTGATACTTGACAAAAGATCCAAGTCCACCTCTTTTAAACCAGCGGATGAAATAGTCAAATTCAAGTCCACCAGCGGACCCTGCAAAGACGGCCTCCATCGGGCACAATTAAACCCTGATGTAGACGCGCGCACTACGAGAATTTCTACAAGAAAACTTGGACATCTTTGCCTGGCACCCTTCAGATATGCCAGGAATCCCACGTCAGCTGGCCGAGCACAGCCTAAATATCCTAAAAGGATTTAAGCCAGTCAAACAAGCTCTTCGGCGCTTTTCCGAACCCAAGAGACAGGCTATGGGAGAGGAGCTAGCCAAACTTTTGGAGGCCGGATTCATCAGAGATATAAAACATCCGGACTGGCTAGCGAACCTGGTGATGGTACCAAATAAGGATAAATCCTGGTGCCTATGTGTTGACTTCAAAGACCTTAATAAGGCTTGCCCAAAGGATCCCTTCCCCCTCCCTCGAATTGATCAAATCATTGACGCCACAGCAGGACACGACTCATTGTGCTTCCTCGATGCGTACTCCGGCTACCACCAAATCAAGATGGCGGAGCCAGACCAAGCTGCTACAGCATTCATCACTCCATACGGCCCGTTCTGCTTCAACACAATGCCCTTTGGGCTTAAAAGCGCCGGCGCAACATATCAGCGCATGATTCAGACATGTCTGACAAACCAGATCGGCAAAACGGTGGAAGCATATGTAGATGACGTGGTCGTCAAAACCAAGCACGTCGAAACTCTAGTAGACGACTTGAGGCTCACATTCGACAATCTTGAAAATATGACATCAAGCTCAATCCGGAAAATCGTCTTGGCGTTCGGCGGAAAGCTCTGGGCTTCATCGTGTCCGGTAGAGGAATTGAAGCAAACCCAGCCAAGATTCGAGCTCTATCACAATTGGATATTCCAAAAGACCTCAAACAAATACAAAAATTGACGGGATGCGTAGCGGCTCTCAGCCGCTTTATCTCCCGTTTAGGAGAAAAGGCATTACCTCTTTACTGCCTCCTCCGCCGCACCGAACACTTCAGTGGGCGGATGCACGCCGGCGGACTCGAAGAAATAAAGGCCATTTTGGCAACAAATCCGGTCTGGCGCGCGTAGCGTAGGCGAACCAATGCTATTATACATCGCGCAACACATCAAGTTGTCGTAGCGGTGCTCTTTGTCGAGCGAAGCGGACGGACACGGTTCCCTATTCAAAAACCGGTTTATTATGTGTCCACTGTCCTAACTCCATGCAAGTCCCGGTACCCACACTATCAAAAGATAGCATACGCAGTGTTCATGGCATCCCGGAAGCTGCGACACTACTTTCAAGAGTGTTCGATAACGGTAGCCTCCGAAGTACCTCTTAATGACATTATAAATAACCGTGACGCGACGGGCCGGATTGCTAAATGGGCCATAGAGCTCCTCCCATTCGATATAACTTATAAGACGCGACGAGCTATTAAGTCGCGGGTTTTGGCTGACTTCGTGGCTGAATGGACGAAGCGAACTCCCTAAAATGCGGCGCATACTCCAATTGGATCATGCACTTTGACGGCTCCAAAATGTTGGCTGGCACAGGGGCTGGCGTCGTCTGATGTCCCCAACCGGGACACAGTCCAATCGTCCCGAGATAATGTATACGGACTCCAACAACGCGGCGAATCGGCGCCCTTACGCACGGCCTCCGGATGGCAGTCTCCATGGGCATTCAAGCGCCTAGAGGTGCGAGATTCAAACCTCGCAATATCTCAAATAAGCGGAGACTTTGGCGCCAAAGATCCGAAAATGGCAGCATACCGCAATGCGGTCCTAAAATGTCAACACGGTTGAAGGGCTCGAATTTCATCATATAGCCGGGATAACAACCAGCGGCGGATATATTGGCACGCATCGGTGCAAAACGCGATGCCGTCCCACCCAATATCTTTTTGGAACGGCTGTTCAAGCCATCCGTACTATGGGAGGGGGAGTCCGGCAATAACAATCGGGACCCAACCGCACCGCCTGACGCCGAACACTCTGACACAACCGGAGGCTCCGCCCCCGAGATAACACCCTCTTCTCACGAAATAATGGCGGTTATCGCCCCGTGGACGGAACCATTCCTAGCCTACCTAACTAGGCAGGAACTCCCCGAAGACCAAAATGAGGCTCGCTGCATAGTATGGCGCTCTAAAGCCTATAAAGTCCATGAGGGAGAGCTTTATAAGAAAAGCACTACCGGAGTCCTTCAAAGGTGTATCTCCGAAGAGGAAGGGCGAAACCTCTTGGCTGAAATTCATGCCGGACTGGGTGGGCACCACGCCGCAGCCCGGGCCCTTGTAGGCAAGGCCTTCCGTACAGGATTTTATTTGCCGACGGCCCGGGCAGATGAGCAGGACTTAGTCCAACGATGCGTGGGTTGCCAGCTTTTTGCTAACCAAAGCCACATGCCACCCACCGCCCTTAAAACTATACCCATCACCTGGCCGTTCGCGGTCTAGGGGCTTGACATGGTTGGACCCCTCAAGGGAGGAACTCACAAGCAAAAATACCTATTGGTCATGGTGGACAAATTCACCAAATGGATAGAGGCCAAACCAGTTAAAACGGCCGAATCCGGACCAGTGATAGACTTCATATCAGGGGTAGTGCACCGTTACGGTGTCCCCCACAGTATCATCACTGACAATGGCACCAACTTCACAGCCGATGAGGTCAAATCATGGTGCAAAAACATGGGCATCAAGCTCGATTACGCCTCAGTCTATCACCGTCAAACCAACAGCCAAGTCGAACGGGCAAACGGTCTAATCATGAGCGGCATTAAACCCAGACTGGTGCGGTCCCTCAAGGAATCTAATACGCACTGGGTTGAGAAGATCGATTCCGTCCTCTGGGGGCTGCGGACCACGCCGAATCGTACTACCGGATTCACACCATTCTTTATGGTGTACGGCGCAGAGGCAGTCTTGCCCTGCGATATAATACATGACTCACCTCGCGTGCGCATGTATGAAGAAAGAGAAGCCGAGCTTGATCGGCAGGACAGTTTGGACGCATTGGAGGAGGAGCGCAACGTGGCAAAAGCTCGTTCCGCATTCTATCAACAGCAGGCTCGAAGATATCAAAGCAGGGAAGTACGTGAAGGAAATATGCCCTAGAGGCAATAATAAAGTTATTATTTATTTCCTTATACCATGATAAATGTTTATTATTCATGCTAGAATTGTATTAACGGAAACATAATACATGTGTGAATACATAGACAAACAGATAGTCACTAGTATGCCTCTCTGGACTAGCTCATTAATCAAAGATGGTTATGTTTCCTAACCATAGACATGTGTTGTCATTTGATTAATGGGATCACCTCATTAGGAGAATGATGTGATTGACATGACCCATTCCGTTAGCTTAGCACTTGATCGTTTAGTATGTTGCTAATGCTTTCTTCATGACTCATACATGTTCCTGTAACTATGAGATTATGCAACTCCGTTTACGGAGGAACACTTTTGGTACTACCAAGCGTCTGGCGTAACGGGTGATTATAAAGGAGTACTACAGGTGTCTCCAAAGGTACTTGTTGGGTTGGCGTATTTGAGATTAGGTTTTGTCACTCCGATTGTCGGAGAGGTATCTCTAGGCCTTCTCGGTGATACACATCACTTAAGCCTTGCAAGCATTACAACTAATGAGTTAGTTGTGAGATGATGTATTAAATAGCAGTAAAGAGACTTACCGTAACGAGATTGAACTAGGTATTGGATACCGACGATTGAATCTCGGGTAAGTAACATACCGATGACAAAGGGAACAACGTATGTCGTTATGCGGTTTGACCGATAAAGATCTTCGTAGAATATGTAGGAACCAATATGGGCATCCAGGTTCCGCTATTGGTTATTGACGAGAATGGTTCTAGGTCATGTCTACATAGTTCTCGAACCCGTAGGGTTCATGACGCTAACGTTTTGATGACAGTTCATTATGAGTTTATAAGTATTGATGCACGAAGGTTGTTGAGTCCCGGATGTGATCACGGACATGACGAGGAGTCTCGAAATGGTCGAGACATAAAGATTGATATATTGGAAGCCTATGTTTGGACTTGGAAGGGTTCGAATGAAAACTGGAAGTTCGAACACCGGGGTTACGGAACCCCGGGGGTATATGGGCCTTAATGGGCCACAAGGGAGAAGAGGAAGGGCCGGCCAGGGCAGGGCGCCCCTTCCCCTCTAGTCCGAATAGGACAAGGAGAGGGGGCGCCTTCCCTCTTCCCCTCCCAATCCTACTCCAACTAGGAAAGGGGGAGTCCTACTCCGGTGGGAGTAGGACTCCTCCAGCGCCTCCCTAGGGCGGCCGCACCCCCTTTGCTCCTTTATATCTGAGGCAAGGGGCACCCTAGGACACACAAGTTGATCTACGGATCGTTCCTTAGCCGTGTCGGTGCCCCTTCCACCATATTCCACTTGGTCATATCGTCGTGAGCTTAAGTGAAGCCTTCGCGGAGAAGTCATATCGTCGCGGAGCTTAAGCGAAGCCCTGCGTCGGTGGAGCATCAACATCGTCCTGCACGTCGTCTTGTGGAACTCATCCCGACACTTTGCTGGATCGAGTCGGGGATCGTCATCGAGCTGAGCGTGTGCAGAACTTCGGAGGTGCCGTCGTTCGGTGCTTGGATCGGTCGGATCGTGAAGGCGTCGACTACATCAACAGCGTTGTTATCGCGCTTCCGCTTTCGGTCTCACGAGTGCGTGGACGGACCTCTCCCTCTCGTTGCTATGCCATCACCATGGTCTTGCGTGTTCGTGGAAAATTTTTGAAATTACTCGTTCCCCAACAGTGGTATCGAGCCTGGTTTTATGCGTTGATGTCATGTGCGAGTAGAACACAAGTGAGTTGTGGGCGATACAAGTCATACTGCCTACCAGCATGTCATACTTTGGTTCAGCGGTATTGTGAGATGAAGCGGCCCGGACCGACATTACGCCAGACGCTTACGCGAGACTGGTTTCACCGCTCCGAGCACTCGTTGCTTAAAGGTGACCGGCGGGTGTCTGTCTCTCTCACTTTAGTTGAACCGAGTATGACTCGCCCGGTCCTTGAGAAGGTTAAAACGGAGTCTATTTGACAAACTATCGTTGTGGTTTTGATGCGTGAGGTAAGAACGGTTCTTGCTCAGCCCGTAGCAGCCACGTAAAACTTGCAACAACAAAGTAGAGGGCGTCTAACTTGTTTTTGCAGGGCATGTTGTGATGTGATATGGTCAAGGCGTGATGCTATATTTTATTGTATGAGATGATCATGTTTTGTAACGAGTTATCGGCAACTGGCAGGAGCCATATGGTTGTCGCTTTATTGTATGGAATGCAAGCGCCATGTAATTGCTTTACTTTATCACTAAGGAGTAGCGATAGTCGTAGAAGCAATAGTTGGCGAGGCGACAACGATGCTACGATGGATATCAAGGTGTCGCGCCGGTGGCGATGGTGATCATGGCGGTGCTTGGCGATGGAGATCACAAGCACAAGATGATGATGACCATATCATATCACTTATATTGATTGCATGTGATGTTTATCCTTTATGCATCTTATCTTGCTTTGATTGCGGTAGCATTATAAGATGATCTCTCACTAAAATTATCAAGAAGTGTTCTCCTGAGTATGCACCGTTGCCAAAGTTCGTAGTACCCGGACACCACGTGATGATCGGGTGTGATAAGTTCTCGTCCATCTACAACAGGTGCAAAACAGTTACACGCGGAATACTCGAGTTAAACTTGGCGAGCCTAGCATATAACAGATATGGCCTCGGAACACGGAGACCGAAAGGTCGGCGTGAATCATATAGTAGATATGATCAACATAGTGATGTTCACCATTGAAACTACTCCTTCTCACGTGATGATCGGACATGGTTTAGTTGATTTGGATCACGTGATCACTTAGATGACTAGAGATGTCTGTCTAAGTGGGAGTTTTTAATATGATTAATTAAACTTAAATTTATCATGAGCTTAGTACTGATAGTATTTTGCTTGTCTATGTTTACTGTAGATAGATGGCTCGTGCTGTTGTTCCGTTGAATTTTAATGCGAAAGCAAAGTTGAAAGATGATGGTAGCAATTACACGGACTGGGTCCGTAACTTGAGGATTATCCTCATTGCTGCACAGAAAAATTACGTCCTGGAAGCACCGCTGGGTGACAGGCCTCTTTGCGGAGCTGAGCCGAAGTTGTGAGCGTCTGGCAAAGCAAAGCTGATGACTACTCAATAGTTCAGTGTGCCATGCTTTACGGCTTAGAACCGGGTCTTCAACGGCGTTTTGAGCGTCATGGAGCATATGAGATGTTCCAGGAGTTGAAGTTAATATTTCAAGCAAATGCCGGATTGAGAGATATGAAGTCTCCAATAAGTTCTATAGCTGCAAGATGGAGGAGAATAGTTACATCGGTGAGCACATACTCAAAATGTCTGGGTATAATAATCACTTAATTCAGCTGGGAGTTAATCTTCCGGATGATAGTGTCATTGATGAGAATTCTCCAATCACGCCACCAAGCTACAAGAGCTTCGTGATGAACTATAATATGCAAGGGATGACCAAAACAATTCTGAGCTCTTAGCAATGCTAAAAGCAGCGGAGGTAGAAATCAAGAAAGAGCATCAAGTGTTGATGGTCAACAAGACCACTAGTTTCAAGAAAAGGGCAAAGGAAGAAGAAGGAAACTTCAAAAGAACAGCAAGAAAGTTGTTGATCAAGAGAAGAAACCCAAGTCTGGACCTAAGCCTGAAAGCGAGTGTTTTACTGCAAGCGGACTGGACCTTTGAAGCGGAACTGCCCCAAGTATTTGGCGGATAAAAAGGATGGCAAGGTGAACAAAGGTATATGTGATATACATGTTATTGATGTGTACCTTACTAGAGCTCGTAGTAGCACCTGGTATTTGATCTTTGGTTACATTGCTAATATTTGCAACTCGAAGCAGGGACTACGGAATAGACGAGCATCGGCAAAGGATGAGGTGACGATGCGCGTGGGAAATGGTTCCAAAGTCAATGTGATCGCGGATCGGCACGCTACCTCTACATCTACCTTCGGATTAGTTTTAGACCTAAATAATTGTTATTTGGTGCCGCGTTGAGCATGAACATTATATCTGGATCTTGTTTAATGCGAGGCGGTTATTCATTAAATCAGAGAATAATGGTTGTTCTATTTATATGAGTAATATCTTTTATGGTCATGCACCCTTGAAGAATGGTCTATTCTTGTTGAATCTCGACAGTAGTGATACACATATTCATAATGTTGAAGCCAAAAGATGCAGAGTTGATAATGATAGTGCAACTTATTTGTGGCACTTGCCGTTTAGGTCATATCGATTGTAAAGCATGAAGAAACTCCATCTTGATGGGCTTCGGAATCACTTGATTATGAATCACTTGGTACTTGCGAACCGTGCCTCATGGGCAAGATGACCAAAACGCCGTTCTCCGGAACTATGGAGCGAGCAACTGATTTGTTGGAAATCATACATACCGATGTTTGTGGTCCAATGAATGTTGAGGCCTGTGGCGGGTATCGTTATTTTCTCACCTTCACAGATGATTTGAGCAGATATGGGTATATCTACTTAATGAAACACAAATCTGAAACATTTGAAAAGTTCAAAGAATTTCAGAGTGAAGTGGAAAATCATCGTAACAAAAAATAAAGTTTCTACGATCTGATCGTGGAGGAGAATATTTGAGTTCTGAGTTTGGTTTACATTTGAAACAATGTGGAATAGTTTCGCAACTCACGCCACCGGAACACCACAGAGAAATGGTGTGTCGAGCGTCGTAATCGTACTTTACTAGATATGGTGCGATCTATGATGTCTATTTCGATTTACCGCTATCGTTTTGGGGTTATGCTTTAGAGGCGGCCGCATTCACGTTAAATAGGACACCGTCAAAATCCGTTGAGACGACGCCTTATGAACTGTGGTTTGGCAAGAAACCAAAGTTGTCGTTTCTTAAAGTTTGGGGCTGCGATGCTTATGTAAAGAAACTTCAACCAGATAAGCTCGAATCCAAATCGGAAAAATGTGTCTTCATAGGATACCCAAAGGAGACTGTTGGGTACACCTTCTATCACAGATCTGAAGGCAAGATTTTCGTTGCTAAATTCGGATCCTTTCTAGAGAAGGAGTTTCTCTCGAAAGAAGTGAGTGGGAGGAAAGTAGAACTTGATGAGATAACTGTATCTGCTCCTTATTGGAAAGTAGTTCATCACAAGAAATGGTTCTGTGACAACTACACCAATTAGTGAGGAAACTAATGATGATGATCATGAAGCTTGAGATCAAGTTACTCTGAACTTCGTGGGTCAACCAGAGTAAAATCGCACCAGAGTGGTGCGGTAATCTTATTACGGAAGTCATGTTACTTGACCATGGCGAACCTACAAACTATGAAGAAGCGATGGTGAGCCCAGATTCCATAAAATGGCTGGAAGCCATGAAATCTGAGATGGGATCCATGTATGAGAACAAAGTATGGACTTTGGTTGACTTGCCCGATGATCGGCAAGCCATTGAAAATAAATGGATCTTTAAGAAGAAGACTGGCGCTGATGGTAATATAACTGTCTACAAAGCTCGACTTGTTGCGAAAGGTTTCGACAAGTTCAAGGGGTTGACTACGATGAGACTTTCTCACCGTGGCGATGCTTAAGTCTGTCCGAATCATGTTAGCAATTGCGCATTTTATGATTATGAAATTTGGCAAATGGATGTAAAACTGCATTCTTGAATGGATTTCTAGAAGAAGAGTTGTATATGATGCAACCAGAAGGTTTTGTCGATCAAAGGGTACTAACAAAGTGTGCAAGCTCCAGCGATCAATTTATGGTGCAGTGCAAGCCTCTCGGAGTTGGAATAAGCGCTTTGATAGTGTGATCAAAGCATATGGGTTTATCTGAGACTTTTGAGAAGCCTGTATTTACAAGAAAGTGAGTGGGAGCTCTGTAGCATTTCTAATATTATATGTGGACGACATATTATTGATTGGAAATGATATAGAATTTCTGGATAGCATAAAAGGATACTTGAATAAAAGTTTTTCAATGAAAGACCTCGGTGAAGCTGCTTACATATTGGGCATCAAGATCTATAGAGATAGATCAAGGCGGCTTGATTGGACTTTCACAAAGCACATACCTTGATAAAGTTTTGAAAAAGTTCAAAATGGATCGAGCAAAGAAAGGTTTTTACCTGTATTACAAGGTGTAAGATTGAGTCGGACTCAATGCCCGACCACAGCAGAAGATAGAGAAAATGAAAGATGTTCCTATGCTTCAGCCATAGGCTCTATCATGTATGCAATGCTGTGTACCAGACTGACGTATGCTTAGCTGTAAGCTTGGCAGGAAGGTACCAAAGTAATCGAGTGGATCAACTGGACAGCGGTCAAGAACATCCTGAAATACGAAAAGGACTAAGGATATGTTTCTCGTATATGGAGGTGACAAAGAGCTAGTCGTAAATGGTTACGTCGATGCAAGCTTTGACACTGATCCGAGACGATTCTAAATCGCAAACCGGATCGTGTTTTTATTAAGCGGTGGAGCTGTCGGTTGGTGCAGTTCTAAACAAAGCGTCGTGGCGGGATCTACATGTGAAGCGGAGTACATAGCTGCTTGAAGCAGCAAATGAAGGAGTCGGATGAAAGAGTTCATTTCGATCTAGGTGTCATACCTAGTGCATCGGAACCGATGAAGATCTTCTGTGACAATCTTGGTGCAATTGCCTTGGCAAAGGAATCCAGATTTCACAAGAGGACCAAGCATATCAAGAGGCGCTTCAATTCCATTGGGACCAAGTCCAAGTGGGAGACATAGAAATTTGCAAAATACATACGGATCTGAATGTTGCAGACCGTTGACTAAGCCTCTTCCACGAGCAAAACATGATCAGCACCAAGACTCCATGGGTGTTAGAATCATTACTATGTAATCTAGATTATTGACTCTAGTGCAAGTGGGAGGCTGGAGGAAATATGCCCTAGAGGCAATAATAAAGTTATTATTTATTTCCTTATACCATGATAAATGTTTATTATTCATGCTAGAATTGTATTAACCGGAAACATAATACATGTGTGAATACATAGACAAGCAGATAGTCACTAGTATGCCTCTCTTGGACTAGCTCATTAATCAAAGATGGTTATGTTTCCTAACCATAGACATGTGTTGTCATTTGATTAATGGGATCACCTCATTAGGAGAATGATGTGATTGACATGACCCATTCCGTTAGCTTAGCACTTGATCGTTTAGTATGTTGCTAATGCTTTCTTCATGACTCATACATGTTCCTGTAACTATGAGATTATGCAACTCCCGTTTACCGGAGGAACACTTTAGGTACTACCAAGCGTCTGGCGTGCTGGGTGATTATAAAGGAGTACTACAGGTGTCTCCAAAGGTACTTGTTGGGTTGGCGTATTTGAGATTAGGTTTTGTCACTCCGATTGTGGAGAGGTATCTCTAGGCCTTCTCGGTGATACACATCACTTAAGCCTTGCAAGCATTACAACTAATGAGTTAGTTGTGAGATGATGTATTACGAACGAGTAAAGAGACTTACGTGTAGCGAGATTGAACTAGGTATTGGATACCGACGATCGAATCTCGGGTAAGTAACTATACCGATGACAAAGGGAACAACGTATGTCGTTATGCGGTTTGACCGATAAAGATCTTCGTAGAATATGTAGGAACCAATATGGGCATCCAGGTTCCGCTATTGGTTATTGACCGAGAATGGTTCTAGGTCATGTCTACATAGTTCTCGAACCCGTAGGGTCCATACGCTTAACATTTCGATGACAGTTCATTATGAGTTTATAAGTATTGATGCACGAAGGTTGTTGAGTCCGGATGTGATCACGGACATGACGAGGAGTCTCGAAATGGTCGAGACATAAAGATTGATATATTGAAGCCTATGTTTGGACTTGGAAGGGTTCGAATGAAAGCGGAAGTTCTTGGAACACGGGGGTTACGGAACCCCGAAGTATATGGGCTTAATGGGCCACAAGGGAGAAGAGGAAGGGCCGGCCAGGGCAGGCGCCCCCTCCCCTCTAGTCCGAATAGGACAAGGGAGAGGCGGCCCCTTCCTCTTCCCCTCCCAATCCTACTCAACTAGGAAAGGGGGAGTCCTACTCGGTGGGAGTAGGACTCCTCGGAGCGCCTCCCTAGGGCGGCCGCACCCCCTTTGCTCCTTTATATCTGGGGCAGGGGCACCCTAGGACACACAAGTTGATCTACGGATCGTTCCTTAGCCGTGTCGGTGCCCCTTCCACCATATTCCACTTGGTCATATCGTCGTAGAGCTTAGGCGAAGCCTGCGCGGAGAAGTCATATCGTCGCGGAGCTTAGCGAAGCCCTGCGTCGATGGAGCATCAACATCGTCTACCACGCCGTCGTCTTGTGGAACTCATCCCGACACTTTGCTGGATCGGTCAGGGATCGTCATCGAGCTGAGCGTGTGCAGAACTTCGGAGGTGCCGTCGTTCGGTGCTTGGATCGGTCGGATCGTGAAGGCGTCGACTACATCAACAGCGTTGTTATAACGCTTCCGCTTTCGGTCTCACAGTGCGTGGACGGACACTCTCCCCTCTCGTTGCTATGCCATCACCATGGTCTTGCGTGTTCGTAGGAAAATTTTTGAAATTACTCGTTCCCCAACGATGCACGGGCCAAAGCTTTAGCGTTGGCGAACTAGTTCTCACTTTGCTGGGACAAGAAATAGGACAAACTCAAGCCCAAATGGGAAGGTCCCTTCATCATCGACCAGGTCGACCGGCGGTGGTGCATACCGTCTGTAAAGCGCATCGGATAACCGACTCGAGCGAACCCATGGAGCATAGCCCGTCTATGAAGATTCTCGCCTAAGTGCGGACTCCAAGTTCGTCTTCTTCCTCCGTCCGCATTCTTTATTTTTGCTTTTTGCTGTCTTTTATTTCTCTCCTTCCCCTTCTTCTTCTTCTTGTAGCCTCTAGAGGCTCGTTTGCTTTTTCACTTTACACTTGGCCGCGTTATTCGCGCTCATTATACATGAGGGCTTCTTTAATGAAGCTTATTTATCTGAGCTTCATGCCCGGCACATGTGTTAAACTTCCGCATGTACCTTTTATTCACCACTATATGCATCGATATGACTTAAGTTTTGGCCAAGCTGGGTTGCTGGCTCTGTGCTTACCCCTCGTTCCCGATTGTTCGGCTAGGTGGTAAAGGAGCACCTCTGTGATTATTCTTGCCGGGTCAGCGGATGTGTACCTCGGACTGGGTGAACCGCAAAGCTAAGCGTTCTTAAGGAATATTGATCGGTGAACTGAAAGATGATTTTAACTATTTACCCATCTGCCCAGGATTATTTTACGCTTTTATAGCAGCTCGACATGCACTTTGGGCATGCATCCCAACTAAAGGAACCCTTAGCGGAACTATTCTTCACGGAAGATGTTTCTTACTACCCATGTAATATAATATAACTAGTTGGGCACTTATGCGATACAGCAACAATGACCCCTCGCCTGGTCTCCATGCATACCACGGTTCTTATATAACCACGAAGGTATTGGACACACTCCGGACTATTGGGTCCGAGGTCGAGAAAAAGGTCCGCTATGACAAGCGATCTACAATTCGGCTAGAAGACATTCTTTCATGTCATATTTTACATAGTCCTTCGACTCATTGTATTCCTCCTCAATGCCATCTAATAGGCTATCTAATTTACAATCTTGCTGGGAATACTTGGCGGCCAATTCTACTTGGCGTACACTAAACTTCTGGGATCTCCATCCCATCCGGCCCCACAGGTCCGACCTCGGCCATGTGGTTTGGGTCAACAACCGTGTACAGCGTCTTCACCATGGCCCATGCCTCCTGGCGCCTTGGCGGCAGGCCGATATCTTCCATTGCGGAGCGCCGCCGTGCTCCTTGAAGCCGCTCCGCCAGCTCCCAATGCCTTGAGCAGGGAGATAGATAGCCACAAGGCTTGGCGGCGCCTTTCATCACCTGCCGGACTCGTTAAATGCAGGTAGCGCGAATTCGGGAAGAAGATCACCCGAAGAGCTGGGCATCTCCTCCTCGGGGCGACCTGTGAGCAAACCTACATACATGTTTATGTTAGTGGCCTTCCTCGCGAACTCTTTTCAAAGTTAAGCTCAAGCACTTCTGAAAATGCCGCGCGAAGCCGCCGATTCTCCTTCTGGTCGGACAAGCTGAGCACGAACGTCCTTTAGTTCCTCACCCAGCTTGGTGTTGGCGTCTTGGAGGTTATTCTTCTCCTGCCGCACCCTCGTAAGCACTCTCGCTTGACCTTTAAGCTGGCGTAAGAGTTGTTGCTTGTCGGATCTAGTCGGCGCCATCTGCAATGTTTTTGTCAGATTTACACACCGCCGCACTTCATAAATTATTTATCTTACAGGCGTATATTACGGAGGGGTCTCTGTGGCTCCCCCTGTAGCGGCTAGTGCGGCCTCAAGTTGGGCCCTGCACTCTTCCAGCTCCTGGGACAGTCGGGTATTCTTTTCTATAAGATCCTGCATAACAAATGATCCTTAAATCAGTTATTCTAACTATTTTAAGCCTCGAGAACTCTTGGCATATATAACTGTCAAATTTCCTTACCGTATGTCCTTCACATACTGCTTTCGTGGCTCTGGCTAGACCATCTTGGCGCTTGCGGAGTCGCATCTCCCGAATCAAAAGGCATTCAAGGCCTCTTGGGAGAAACAGCGTCACGAAGAACTGTCCGTGGCGCCTATGATTCAAGGCGCTCTCCACCTCGGAGTTGGTGGCGGACAACCTGTCGGCATCCTCTGTCGGAGGAGCATCCGACGCACGTCTCGTGCTCGCCTAAGCCTCCAGACCCGGCTTTGAAGCTTGTCCGGTGAAGGTTCGATCGGCAGCCTCTCCGGACTCAGTCCGGCGAGCGCTCTTTTTCCTGAAAAGAGCATCAGCGTTAGTACACCTTCCAGGAATCAATCCTGGGAGTATGGTGACATGCCATACCATTGCGGCGGAGTTTCGATCCGGACCGCACTTCTTTTTAACCTGCGGGGCCGCGCTGCCCCTTGTTGGCCAGCCGCCGCAGGCTCGGCTTCCCGCCTCGAAGGTACCCCCTGCGAAACACCATTGGTATATGGTGATCAAAAATAAGCACGGATGGGTCATTATCAGGGTTTTGGGATCTTGGTCTCAGTTACCTGTGGGGCTGGAAGTATTCGGGGTGTCGGCCGTAATGGCTACCAAAGCATTGTCGATGCTAAGTTGGTAGAACACCCCATCGATCAACTCCACCGTTATATCGGATCCTCTTAGGAGGTCGGATCGAGGACCGCTCGGATCCTCGGGTTGTGAGGCGGGCTGTGTATCTTCTCCACGGTCGTGCGCAGTTCTGCACAAAAACCATGAAATGAGATATTTAACTATGGGAACATGGATCGGACAGGTCACAAGGATGTTTGCTTACCCAGCTTCGAGGTTATTGAAGAAAACTCCTTGATGGGTTGACACGGAGAAATCCTCCTCCTCTCCTTTGTACATGGCGAGACAAGATCTTCACCAGTTCGGTGACCGATCCACAGCCCTTTGCGGCCATGGCGGGTGGCATCGTCCTCCCGTTGAAGTCCCACATGGGGTGGCCCTGTATTGGGCGGTTGCACTCCCCTCATAATGCAGATTGCCATGACTCTGTCATGGTCAATCCGGCATGAGCCGATAACCTTATTCGGCTCATCAAATAACGGACATCCGGTCATCTTCTCTCCGGGGCTCCGGCGCCAACAAGCGCTTCTTCGAGAGGAGCATTCTGAACTCCGGAAGGCCGATCCGAATAGGATCCGGCAGCGGGGCGTCCTCCATGTAAAACCATTCGAAGGCCAGTCTTGGGCGCCTTCTTTGGGGTTCGGATAGGTATCCGGTCGGCGATCGCCATAGCTCGGCTCCGCCCACTTGATTTATTGACCCCTCATGAGAGCGGGGTACTAGGCAGAATATTCTCTTCCACAGCCCGAAATGAGCCTCGGCCTTGAGAACAGTTCGCAAGGGCCCGAAGCCCGCGATGTGCAAGATGGAGGCAGGGAGTAAGATGGTGCAGTTGGAGCCGTAGAACTCCAGAGCCCCGGACAAGCGGATGGATTGTAAATCCGAGTCCTCTTACTAGATAAGAGATGAAGCACACCCGCTCTCCTTTAGAGGTATCGGGGCGCTCTCCGCTTGCTTTCATACCTGGTAGGTGGCAAGTCCGCTCGAACCGGAACCATGAAGGCGGAGGAGAAATCCCTTGGCTTGGGTATAACTAGCTCGCTATCTTGGGACGAGCATCTCTCCCAATTTCTGGCTGGGGGCTGGGGGCGCAGAGGAGGAGCAGCGTCATTGTTCATGATGGAATGGGCTTTGGTCGGGCGCTCCGATGAAAGCTTCATAAAGGGGATGGTGTGACTCAGATCTAGATCCTTGCCCTTTATAAGCGGCTCATTTGCGGCTGGGGGTAGTGTAAAATACCACGGCTTTTCGCATTCATTCAAACACATGGAAGATGGCCATTATTGAGGCACGAAGCGAGGCACAGACATTTATCGAAGCGGACACTATTACGACAAGTATATGGAATTTGGAGAAGAACCCGCCTCGCAATGCGAAGACAATCAAGCGCGGACTCATCATCATTGAAGCCTGGTTCGGGAGACTCTTGAGGAGTCCGGACTAGGGGTGTCCGGATAGCCTAACTATCGTCACGGCGGACTCCAAGACTATGAAGATACAAGATTGAAGACTTAGTCCCGTGTCCGGATGGGACTTTCCTTGGCGTGGAAGGCAAGCTTGGCGATCTGGATATGTAGATCTCCTACCATTGTAACCGACTCTGTGTAACCCTAACCTATCCGGTGTCTATATAAAGCTGGAGGGTTTTAGTCCGTGGGGACGAACAACAATCATACCATAGGCTAGCTTCTAGGGTTTAGCCTCCTCGATCTCGTGGTACATCTACTCTTGTACTACCCATATCATCAATATTAATCAAGCATGAGTAGGGTATTACCTCCATCGAGAGGGCCCGAACCTGGTAAAACATCGTGTCCCTTGTCTCCTGTTACCATCCGCCTAGACGCACAGTTCGGGACCCCCTACCCGAGATCCGTCGGTTTTGACACCGACAACCGGCGCTCCCCTGCCCGTCGTGACGCCCGGGGCCAATCCCGCTCCCCCGGCCCGGCAGCCTCGGGGGACTGGCGCTCCTGGCGTCGCTCTCCATCTCCGGCCCTGCGCCATGGCCGTAGACCCTCCCTATCCCGGTCATCGTGTTGGGGAACGTAGTAATTTCAAAAAAATTCCTACGCACACGCAAGATCATGGTGATGCATAGCAACGAGAGGGGAGAGTGTGTCCA
This sequence comes from Aegilops longissima, assembly GCA_021605205.1. NCBI lineage: Eukaryota > Viridiplantae > Streptophyta > Magnoliopsida > Poales > Poaceae > Aegilops > Aegilops longissima. The sequence goes on from JAHIAM010001737.1 coordinate 21,317, forward strand.
TGTACCCTCATAGACCGGCAGGCGTTAGCACAACACGATTGATGTAGTCGTGCGTCTTCACGATCCGACCGATCAAATCTTGAGCATACGGCACCTCCGAGTTCAGCACGTTCAACTCGATGGCGTCCCTCGAACTCCGATCCAGCCGAGCTTTGAGGAGAGTTCCGTCGGCCTGACGGCGTGGTGGCGATGATGATGTTCTACCGGCAGGGCCGCCTAAGCACCGCTACGATATTATCGAGGTGGAGTATGGTAGAGGGGGCACCGCTTTGCGGCTAAGAGATCCAAGGGATCAATTGTTGTGTCTCGGTGCCTCCTCCCTATATATAAAGAGTGGAGGAGAGGAGGGGCGGCCACCCTTGGCGTGCCCATGAGAATCCTACTCCCACGGAGAGTAGGACTCCCCCCTTCCAAGTGGGAGTAGGAGAGGAGAGGGAAGGAGAGGGGGGGAAGGAAAGGGGGAGCGCCCCCCCCCCCTCCTTGTCCAATTCGGACTGGGGGGAAGGGGGCGCGCGGCTGCCCTTGGCCGCCCCTCCTCTTCTCCATTAGGGCCCAAAAGGCCCATTAGTATCCCAGAAGGTCAGTAACCCCGGTACTCCGGTATATGCCCGATACTCTCCGAAACCATTCCGGTGTCCGAACATAGTTGTCCAATATATGGATCTTTACGTCTCGACCATTTAAGGACTCCTCGTTATGTCGATCACATCCGGGACTCCAAACTACCTTCGGTACATCAAAACACATAAACTCATAATATAACCGTCATCGAACTTTAAGCGTGCGGACCCTACGGGTTCGAGAACTATGACACGTCTCCGGTCAATAACCAATAGCGGAACCTGGATGCTCATATTGGCTCCAACATATTCTACAAAATCTTTACCGGTCAGACCGCATAACAACATACGTTGTTCCCTTTGTCATCGGTATGTTACTTGCCCGAGATTCGATCATCTGTATCTCAATACCTAGTTCAATCTCGTTACCGGCATGTCTATTTACTCGTTTCGTAATACATCATCCACAACTAACTCATTAGTTGCAATGCTATAAGGCTTAAGTGATGTGCATTACCGAGTGGGCCAGAGATACCTTTTACCGACAATCGGGTGACAAATCCTAATCTCAAAATCGCCAACCCAACAAGTACCTTGGAGACACCTGTAGAGCACCTTTATAATCACCCGATTCGTTGTGACGTTTGGTAGCACACAAAGTGTTCCTCCGATAAGCAGGAGTTGCATAATCTCATAGTCATAGGAACATGTATAAGTCATGAAGAAAGCAATAGCAACATACTAAAAGATCAAGTGCTAAGCTAACGGAATGGGTCAAGTCAATCACATCATTCTCCTAATGATGTGATCCATTTAATCAAATGACAACTCTTTGTCTATGGCTAGGAAACATAACCATCTTTGATTAACGAGCTAGTCAAGTAGAGGCATACTAGTGACACTCTGTTTGTCTATGTATTCACACATGTATCATGTTTCCAGTTAATACAATTCTAGCATGAATAATAAACATTTATCATGATATAAGGAAATAAATAATAACTTTATTATTGCCTCTAGGAATATTTTCTTGATCTCCCACTTGCACTAGAGTGAATAATCTAGTTCACATCATCATGTGATTTAACACCAATAGCTCACATGTATGTGATTAACACCCATAGTTCACATCGTCATGTGACCAACACCCAAAGGTTTACTAGACTCAATAATCTAGTTCACATCGCTATGTGATTAACACCCAAAGAGCACTAAGGTGTGATCATGTTTTGCTTGTGAGAGAAGTTTAGTCAAAGAGCCGTAAGTATTTTGCAAATATTCTATGTCTTCAATGCTCTTGCGGAGCTACTCTAGCTAATTGCTCCCACTTTCAATATGTATCCAGGCCGAGACTTAGAGTCATCCGGATGGGTGTCAAAACTTGCATCGACCTAACCCTTCTGACGAACCTTTTGTCACCTCCATAATAGAAACATATCCTTATTCCACTAAGGATAATTTTGACCAATGTCAATGATCTACTCCTAGATCACTATTGTACTCCTTGCCAAACTCGGGGTAGGGTATACAATAGAGTGCAGTACACACATGGCATACTTTATAGAACCTATGGTTCGAGGCATGAGGAATGACTTTTCATTCTTGTTCTATTTTCGCATTAGTCGGGTTTTGAGTCTTACTCATTTTCACCTTGAGGAGTTCGGACTAGGGGTGTCAGGATAGCGAACTATCATCATCGGCGGACTCCAAGACTATGAAGATACAAGATTGAAGACTTAGTCCCTTGTCCGGATGGGACTTTCCTTGGCGTGGAAGGCAAGCTTGGCGTCTGGATATGTAGATCTCCTACCTTTGTAACCGACTACTGTGTAACCTAACCCTATCCGTTGTCTATATAAACCGGAGGTTTTAGTCCGTGGGAATGAACAACAATCATACCATAGGCTAGCTTCTAGGGTTTAGCCTCTTTGATCTCGTGGTAGATCCAATCTTGTAAACACATCATCAATATTAATCAAGCAGGGCGTGAGGTTTTACCTCCATCAAGAGGCCGAACACAGGTAAAACATCGTGTCCCTTGTCTCCTGTTACCATCCGCCTAGGCGCACAGTTCCGGGACCCCCTACCGAGATCCGCGGTTTGACACCGACATTGGTGCTTTCATTGAGAGTTCCTCGTAATGCCGTCACCGATAGGCTCGATGGCTCCTTCGATCATCAACAACGCGAGTCGGGTGAGACCTTTCTCCCGGACAGATCTTCGTGTTCGGCGGCTTTGCCTTTGGCCGTCGGTCGGTCGGAAGTTTAAACTATCGGGCGATATCCGCGGAGACTTGATCTTGACAGATTCGAGCATAATAGCGATGCCGCCTTGTCTCGATGGGCATGATCTAGCTCTGCAGCGAGCGATTGCCACAGGCCCTTTGCATCGCTCCGACCCTTAACGAGCGGGTTCCCGATCAGGGCAGTGGTTGGACACCGCCTCGGGGCTTTAATCTCTCTGACAATCGGGCGAACTCCATCCCTGTCCTTTGCGAAGACCTCGACTCCGAGGGTGCGGACTCCGAACCCTCCGCCCTTGCCAATCGAATCCGGTTGGGCGCCCGTCATGGAGTTCACTGCGCGGACATCTTTCAGCACTTCGCCCTTTGGCGACATCCTGGGTCACTAAAGTCTCTCTCTTTATCCGGAGAGCCTGGTGGGATGCAGTCAGGAAGTTTGGAATCACGGACGGCGAAGAAATTCAGCGCCCACCACCACCCACTTGGTAGCAGCTGTCGACGATCTAACCGACATGCTAGACTACGACTCGAAGACATCGGCGGTATGGGCGGCGATGCGGAGGCGACCAAGACCAGCGTCTCAGAGGGCTTTGGAAGGCCGCCTCGTCATCGACATATACATGGTGGACATCCCAAAAGATGGGAGCAGCGATGGAACAACGGAGGATGACCCCTCAAGAAACAACCAGAAGCGGCGTGGCGTCGGCGGCGCCGCTCTAAATCCGCCACGGCAAGAATGAAGATTCCGGCACGGAGATAACAATACACGGACGGTGCGAAGACAATCCACTCCAGCAAGATCCATCACGGGGAAGATGGAGCGCCAGCCCTCACGAGAGGCGGCGAGAAGAAGAGGTAGAGGATTATATGCCTCCCTCAGGAGCGAAGCAAGCCTCGACAACGATGAATCGTCGTGTACTGAGAATCCCGTCGAACAAGAGGCGTTTTAGAGCGCGGGCTTATAGCCACTGACAAACAGCCTCAAGAAAAAGCAGCAACAACTTAGAGCTGATCGAGGATCGCTAGCCGACAGATGGTGAAGTCTCCTGGCCGAAGAGCATGGCTCGAGCGCCCTCAAAAGCTACCATAAGCATAAGCTGCTCCCCGATTAGAGGAGGAGGCTTACGAACCGCATCACCAGGAGATAATACGGCTGACCGACCACCCGTGGTCGCATGACGAAGAAGCCTCTAGGCCCTTCACTAGAAGCCGTACCCGGCATCGCTCAAAAACCACACGGCCAAAGGGAACACTCCGGACTGCGAGATATATTGGAGGACAAGTCAAGACAATCAAGATCGATCTATGGATCGCGTGCGATGCAGTGCGTGGCGACAACCGTCGCGCGGACCTGATAAGTCCGGCGGGCGAACAAAACAGACCAAGCTCTTTTGAGCTCCGTCGTGATATCGCCCGATCTGAGGCGCCGCACACCCACTATGCTTCGCGAGGCGAAGTAATGGATCATCAAATCCTCGAAGGGTTTAAACCGTCAATATTGAATCCTATGATGGCTGTAGACCCGCGGTTTGGATCGAAGACTATCTCCTTCACATCCACATGGCCCGCGGTGGCGATCTTCGCCATCAAATACCTCCCCTCAAGCTTAAAGTACCAGCCCGGCATTGGCTCAACAGCTTGCCGGTAGAGTCAATTGGGAGCTGGGAGGACCTGAAGCCGCATTCCTCGATAACTTCAGGGCACTTATGTGCGACCACCGAGCGCGATGACCTAAGCCACATAATTCAGCAGCAGACGAATCGGCGGACAATTACGGACACGGTTCTTAACCAAGAAAAACCAAACGAGTCGACTGTCCGGATCACGGAGGCCCTCGTGGCCTTCAAGCATAACATCTGTGACGAGTGGCTTGCCCGGCACCTAGGACAGGAAAAGCCGAAATCCATGGCAGCCCTCACATCACTCATGACCAGCCTGCGCGGGTGAGGACAACTAGCTGTAGCGCAGCAACAACCTCGGCAAAAAATTCTGGCAGTCCGGACTTCAAGGACGAAATGGCAGGCAGCGTCGTAACAAAACAAACGCCGCGTGCTTGGCGACAATATTGAGGATCGGCGGTCAATGCGGATTAGGAGGCTCTAAACCGGTCAGCGGAAAAAGCCATTCAAAAGAACTACTCGGGTCCGTCCAATTTGGACGAATACTCGACCGCTTGTGCGGATACGGCACCCCGAAAAACCAGCTAACCACCAGCAGGGACTGTTGGGTATTCAAGAGCAGGCAAGTTAATTGCCGAAAGCAATGACAAGGGGCTGCATAGCGATGGCGAGACGAGACCCAACCACCGAACAATAGAGGACAGAAGGGTTTCCCCACAGTGCGGACGGTGAACATGATATCATAGCGCACATACCCAAAAGGGGCGAGCGTGCACTCGGGATGTCTGGCGATGGAGCAGTTGCCCAGTTCAATCCATGGTCCTCCTGCCCGATCACTTTTGACCGGTGACCACCCCACCAGCATCCGCCACGGTGGATTCGCCGCCTGGTCTTAGACCCAATCGTCGATGGATTTCACCTAACGAGTCGATGAATGGCGGCGAGCTGAACCTGCTTTACCAGGATACGGTCGCAAAATGGGCATAAACCCTCAAAGTTAAACCTACCAAAAGCGACCTTTAAAGGCGTCATACCAGGTGTAAAGCCAATTATGCAGCTCAATTACACTAGAAGTGGTCTTGGATCCCGGATAACTTCGAAGCGAGTTAATCTTGACATAGTCCCGTTCGCGGTGGCTATCATGCCTTGCTCAGGCGTGCAGCGTTTGCAAAGTTCAGCAGCGGTGCGCTTTTCTTGCATACCTCAAGCTCAAGATGCGGGCCCTCGAGAGTCATCACGGTCAGCGGAAACTTTGAGCGTTCTCTCCATGCGGAGGAAACATCTGAAGGCTAGCTTCTGGGGTTTAGCCTCCTTGATCTCGTGGTAGATCCACTCTTGTAAACATCCACAATATCAATATCAATCAAGCGGGGCGTGGGTTTTACCTCCATCAAGAGGGCCGAACACAGGTAAACATCATGTCCCTTGTCTCCTGTTACCATCCGCCCTAGAGCGCTTGATTCGGGACCCCCTACCGAGATCCGCCGGTTTTGACACCGACGCCGGTGCTTTCATTGAGAGTTCCTGCTGTGTCGTCACCCGATGAAGCGATGGCCTCTTCAATCAACAACGGCGCGGTCTGGGTGAGACCTTTCTCCCGGACAGATCTTCGTATTCGGCTTAACCCTTCTTGGGCCAACTCCCTTGGCCATCTAGAGCAGATCGAAAGCTCGCCCCTGGCCCGTCAGTCAGGTTTGAAAGCCTAAACTTCACGGCCGATATCCGCGGGGACTTGATCCTCGATGGATCCGAGCCACAACCCAAAGCCTTGTTGGCTATCACGATGGGCATGACCTAACTCTGCGTCGGACAGCGCCTTGGGCCGCCGCCGGATCGCTCCGACTCATAGTCAAGGTCGATCGCTCGAATCGAGGCGGATGGCTGGACACACGCCTCGGGAGCCGCAATTCCCCTGGCGATGGGCGAACACTTACCTTGTCCACATAAATCCCATGACTCAGGTGCGGACTCGAATCTCTCTGCGCCCTGTCCGATCGAATCCGATTAGGCGCCGATCATGGAATTCACCGTTGCGGACATCTTTCGGCTTTTCGCCCTTGGCGATATCATAAATTCATTAAAGCATCTCTCGCTATCCGGAGAGCCTGGCGAACTACGGCCGGGGCGGTTAGAACAGCGGATGGCGAAGAAATTCAGATCCACCCACCACCACTTCATAGCCATCGGCGATTTAACAAGCGTACTCGACTACGACTCAGAAGACATCGGCGGTATGGGCGGCGATGCGGAGACTACCAAGAACCCGGTGCCTACGGAGACCTTTGGAAAACCACCTCGTCATACGACATATACATGGTGGACACCCAAAAGATGGGGGCGGCGAAGAAGCGGCGGAGGCCGATTCCCTAAAGAAACAGCAAGCCCAGCGCAAGCGTCGGTAGCGCGCGCTCATCCGCCACAGCAAGAATGGAGATTCCGGCACAGGAGATAATAAAACCCCAGAGAAAGTGCGATGACAACTCCCTCGGCCACGATCCAGCGCGGGAGGAGGCAGAAGCAAGCCCTCGGAGAGGCGGCGGGGCGATGGTCGAGGATGACAGCTGCACTTACCTCCCTCCGAGGCGAGGCAAGCCTCGGCGATGAGCAAATTGTAGTGCTGAGGATCCCGTCGAACAAGGCGTTTTAGGCGCAGGGCTAATAGCCACGGCAAACAGCCTAAAGAAAAGCAACAACAGCTTCAAGCTGATCAAGACCTCTTGGCAGACGGATGGACCGAGGTCCTCATGACCGAAAATCTGAACTCAAGCGCCCTCAAAAGTAACCAAAAGCATAAGTTGCTCCCCGATTAGAGGCAGCATCACCCAGCGCCTGTCTGGCAGACCGACCACCCCGTGGCCGCGATAGAGGCGTGTAATCCCTCCACCAAAACCGTACCCGGCATCGCTCTAAAGCAAGAAGCATGAAGAAGCGCGCCGGACTTGCGAGATATATTGGAGGACAAGGCAAGACAATCCAGATCTATCTATGGATCACGTGGGCGCCCGCCGACCCACAGCGAATACCGTCGCGCGGATACAACTTCTCCGGCGGGCGAACCACAGCGAATAGCGCTCTCTCGAGCTACGTCGGCGATATCGCTCAATATAGGCGCGCGCACCCACTATGCTTCAACGGCGAAGTAATGGATCATCAAATCCCGAAGGTTCAAACCGTTAATATCGAATCCTACGATGGCACAACAGACCCAGCGGTCTGGATTGAGGATTATCTTCTCCATATACACATGGCCGGCGGCAATCTTCACGCCATCAAATATCTCGCTCAAGCTTAAAGGACCAGCTCGGCATTGGCTTAACAGCCACCCATGAAGTCAATTGGATCTGGGAAGACACGGAAGCCGCATTCCTCGACAACTTCGGAGAACGCGTATGTAAACCACGAACCCTTGATGACCTAAGCCACATAATCCAGCAGCAGACGAATCGGCCAGGAAATTCTGGACACGGTTCTTACAAGAAAAAATCAAATCGTCGGTTGTCAGGATGCAGAGGCACTCGCTGCCATCAAACATAACATCCGTGACGAGTGGCTGGCCCGGCACCTAGGGCGGAGAAGCGAAATCAATGGCAGCCCTCATCCCTCATGACCCGCTTACATGCGGGGAGAGGATAGATTGGCTCGCTCGTAGTAACAACCTCAGCCAAAAGCGCTGGCAGTCCGGATACTAAGGGCGCAATGGCGGGTTGCGTCGAAACAAAAAAAACGCCGCGTTACTTGGCGACAGCAATGAATCGGCGGTCAGCGCTGGATTCGAGGCTCAAACCAGTCAGCGGAAGAAGCCATTCAAAAGAACCACTCCGGGCCCGTCCAATCTGGACCGAATACTCGACCGCTCTTGTGGATACATGGAACCCCGAAAAGCCAACTAACCATACCAACATAGATTGTTGGGTATTCAAGCGAGCGAGCAAGTTAATCGCAAAACAGTGACAAGGGCTACACGGCGATGGCGAGGAAGAGACCCGCCGCCCGAACAACGGAGGACAAAGGATTCCCCCTCAAGTTGAGGCGGTAAACATGATATCACGCAGCGCATATTCCCAAGAGGCGGAGCGTGCACTAAAGGGCGTATATGCGATGGAGCGATCGCCCCAAAATTTAACCCATGGTCCTCTTGCCCGATCACTTTTCGATCGAGAGACCATCGACTAAGTATCCGCCATGGAGGATTCGCGCATTAGTTTTAGACCCAATCGTTGATGGATTTCACCTCACGAGAGTCCTTATGGGCCGGCGGCGGTAGCTGAACCTGCTTTATCAAGATACGATGCGCAAGATGGGCATAGACCCTTCAAGATTAAACCTACAAGCAGCGACCTTCAAAGGCGTCATACCGAATGTCGAGGCCAATTATGCGAGGCTCAGTTACTTGGAAGTGGTCTTGGATCCCGGATAATTTCGAGCGAGAGTTAATCTTGACATAGTCCCGTTCATAGCGGCTATCACGCCCTGCTCCGGATGAACACGCGTTGCAAAAGTTCAGCGGTGCTGCATTATCATACCTTAAGCTCAAGATGCAGGCCCTCGTGGAGTCATCACAGTTATGAAACCGCAGGCGCTCCCTCCGAGCGGAGGAACATACAAGCGGCTCTCGCGGAAGTACAGAGAGCAGCCTTTTGAGGCAATTCACGAGAGTCCGGACGCTAAGCGGCCGGATCGACCAAAGCAGCGCCCGGAGCAACATCAACCAAGACCACCTGGCGCGTTCGTGCAGCGTAGCAATCTGGCTAACCCAGCCCTCGCGAGTGCAAGACAAACTCTGCGTACATAATTCGCCACTGGAGATACCATGGGCATAGGGAAGGGCACAACCACAACAGACCCAGTGCGGTTCGACCACACGGGGGCTCCCAAGTGTGTCGCTCTTTTTGTTTTATTTTTCTCTTTTTATACAGAACTCAGTCGTGGCGAGCACCTGCCGAACTCATGATACAACAACCAGGGGAAGGACAAAGGCGCGGCGAACACTCGGGTGGTCTCCATCCACGAGCATTAAATTTGTTACATACAACATTCAGCGGCCTACCCCACGGAGGAGACTGTTGGAAATATGCCTAGAGGCAATAATAAAAGCATTATTATTATATTTCCTTGTTCATGATAATTGTCTTTTATTCATGCTATAATTGTATTATCGAGGAAATCGTGATACGTGTGAATACATAGACCTAATCGTCCCTAGTGAGCCTCTAGTTGACTAGCTCGTTGGTCGACGAGATAGTCATGGTTTCGACTATGGACATTGGATGTCATTGACAGCGGGATCACGTCATTAGGAGAATGATGTGATGGACAAGACAATCCTAAGCATAGCACAAGATCGTGTAGTTCGTTTTGCTAGAGCTTTTCCAATGTCAAGTATCTCTTCCTTAGACCATGAGATCGTGTAACTCCGGATACCGTAAGAGTGCTTTGGGTGTACCAAACGTCTGGCGTAGCTGGGTGACTATAAAGGTGCACAGGTATCTCGAAAGTGTACATTGGGTTGACACGGATCGAGGCTGGGATTTGTCACTCGTGTATGGCGGAGAGGTATCTCTGGGCCCACTCGGTAATGCATCATCATAATGAGCTCAAAGTGACTAAGTGGTTGGTCACGGGATCATGCATTCTGATGCGAGTAAAGTGACTTGCGATAGCGAGACTGAACAAGGTATTGGGATACCGGCGATCGAGTCTCGGGCAAATAACGTACCGATTGACAAAGGGAATTGTATCTGAGGTTTGATTGAATCCTCGACATCGTGGTTCATCCGATGAGATCATCGAGGTATGTAGGAGCCAACATGGGTATCCAGATCCGCTGTTGGTTATTGACGGAGAGGCATCTCGGTCATATGCGCATATCTCCGAACCGTAGGGTCTACACATAAGGTTCGGTGGCGCTAGGGTTGTAGAGATATTAGTATGCATTAACCGAAAGTTGTTGAGTCCGGATGAGATCCGGACGTCACGAGGAGTTCGGAATGGTCGGAGGTAAAGATTTATATATAGGAAGTCGAGTTTAGGCAGAGGAAAGTTTTGGGGTCACGGTATTGTCTGGGACCACGGAAGGGTCGAGGTCCCGGAGTGGGGCCACCTATCCGGAGGGCCCATGGGCTGAAGTGGCGTGGGAACCAGCCTGGTGGGCTGGTGCGCCCCACAAGGGCCCAAGGCGCCTAGGGTTGGAAACCCTAGGGGACGTTGCCCAGGGCATCGCCCCCAGTTGGAAACCCTAGGGGCCGTTGCCCCCAGGGGCATCGCCCCCTGGTTGGAAACCCTAAGGGCCCGTTGCCCAGACCGCCGCCCCCCATCTAGATGGGATCTCCAGGGGCATCGCCCCCTAGCCCCTATATATAGTGGAGGAAGGGCAGCAAGACCCGCATCTTGGCACCTCCTTCCCCTTGCTACACCTCCTCCTCCCATGAGGCTTGGCGAAGCCTGCGGATCCTGCTGCATCCACCACCACGCCGTCGTGCTGGATCTTCATCAACCTCTCCTTCCCCTTGCTGGATCAAGAAGGAGGAGGCGTCCATGCTGACCGTCGTGTGTTGAGCGGAGGTGCCGTCCGTTCGGCGCTAGGATCTCGGTGATTGGATCACGGCGTGTACAACTACCTCAACCCGTTCTTTTGAGCGCTTCGCTCGCGATCTACAAAGTGGTATGTAGATGCATCTCCATGACTCGTTGCTTAGATGAACTCATAGATGGATCTTGGTGAAACCGTAGGAAAAATTTTAATTTTCTGCAGCGTTCCCTAACAGAGGCATCATGAGCTAGGTCTATCCTTACTTTCCGCACTATTTGTATCATTCCTTGTGATAGCTTATCTTCTTGAATAATATGCAGCACTTTTTTAAGTGCATTACTTTATATACATATATATATATATATATATATATATATCATTACAACATGTTGCACCGTGCATCTTGCTTGCGACCAAACACACTGAGGGGCTTATGTCTCAAGGTTTATGGTGTAAATAAAGTTGACAAATCACTTTCACAAGTAGGAAACCCGTTCTTGCTAGCATATTGTGATGCAACAACAATTAGAGGGCGTCTAACTTGTTTTGCAGCAATTGACATGTGATGTGATATGGCCAAGTTGTGATGAATGATGAATGACATATTGTGATGTATGAGATCATGTTCTTGTAATAGGAATCACGACTTGCATGTCGATGAGTATGACAACGGCAGGAGCCATAGGAGTTGTCTTTATTTTTATGACCTGCGTGTCATTGAAGAGCATCATGTAATTTACTTTACTTTATTGCTAAGCGTTAGCCATAGAAGTAGAGTAGTCGTTGGCGTGACAACTTCATGGAGGCACAATGATGGAGATCATGATGATGGAGATCATGGTGTCATGCGGTGACAAGATGATCATGGAGCCGAAGATGGAGATCAATGGAGTTTTATGATATTGGCCATATCATGTCACTACTATATAATTGCATGTGATGTTTATTATGTTTATACATCTTGTTTACTTAGAGCGCGGTAGTAAATAAGATGATCCCTTACAACAATTTCAAGAAGTGTTCTCCCTAACTGTGCACCGTTGCTAAGTTAGTAGCTTCTAAGCACCACGTGATGATGGGTGTGATGGATTCTTACGTTCATACAGCGGGTGTAAGACAGATTTACACATAAAACACTTAGGGTTAACCAGCGAGCCTAGCATGTACGAGACATGGCCTCGGAACACGGAGACCGAAAGGTCGAACACGAGTCGTATAGAAGAATCGATCAACATGAGAATGTTCACCGGCGATGACTAGTCCGTCTCACGTGATGATCGGACACGGCCTAGTCGACTCGGATCGTGTATCACTTAGATGACTAGAGGATGTCTAATCTGGTGGGAGTTCATTGTAATAATTTGATTAGATGAACTTAATTATCATGAACTTAGTCTAAAACTTTTGAATGATATGTCTTGTAGATCAAATGGCCAGCGCTCATGTCAACTTGAACTTCAGCGCGTTCCTAGAAAACCAAGCTGAAAGATGGCGGCAGCAACTATCTGAATTTGGGTCGAACTTGAGATCATCCTCATAGCTGCCGAGGAAACAATATGTCCTAGAAGGACCGCTAGGTGGCGCTCCGTCCCAAGAACCAAGACATTATGAATGCTTGGCAGTCTCGTCTGATGATTACTCCCTCGTTCGGTGCGGCATGCTTCTGACTTAGAACCGGGGCTCCAAAAGCGTTTTGAGCATCACGGAGCATATGAGATGTTAGAGGAGCTGAAACTTGTTTTCCAAGCTCACGCCGGGTCGAGAGATATGACATCTCCGACAAGTTCTATAGTTGTAAGATGGAGGAAAATAGTTACATCGGTGAGCACATTCTCAAGATATGCAGGTTGCTGGCAACCGTATGACTGAATATTAACCTCCTGATGAGGCGGTCATTGACAGAATCCTCGATCGCTTCCACCAAGCTACAAGAGCTTTGTGATGAACTACAATATGCAGGGGATGGTAAAGACCATTCTGAAGTATTCTCTATCTGAAGTCAGCCGAGGTTGAAATCAAGAAAGAACATCAAGTGTTGATGGTCAATAAGACCACTAAGTTTAAGAAGGGCAAGGGCAAGAAGAACTTCAAGAAGGGCGGCAAGGAGGTTGCCGCCCGATAAACAAGTTGCGGGAAGAAGTCAAAGAATGGACCCAAGCACTGAGGTGAGTGCTTTTATTGCAAGGGAAGGGTCCTTTGAGCGGAACTGCCCCAAATACTTAGCGGACAAGAAGGCGGCAACACCAAAGGTATATTTGATATACATGTAATTGATGTGTACCTTACGATTTTCGTAGTAACTCTGGGTATTTGATACGGTGCCGTTGCTCATATTTGTAACTCACGGCAGGGCTGCGGAATAAGCGGAGGCTGGCGAAGGGCGAGGTGGCGATCTTGGCGTCGGGAATGGTTCAGTCGATGTGATCGCCGTCGACGCTACCTCTTCATTTACCCAGGATTAGTTATAAACCTTAATAATTGTTATTTGGTGCCAAGTTTGAGCATGAATATTGTATCTGGATCTCGTTTAATGCGAGATGGCTACTCATTTAAATCCGAGAATAATGGTTGTTCTATTTATATGAGAGATATGTTTTATGGTCATGCTCGATGGTCAATGGTTTATTCTTAATGAATCTCGGCGTAGTATTACACATGTTCATAGCGTGAATACCAAAAGATGTAAAGTTGATAACGATAGTCCCACATACTTGTGCACTTTGCCTTGGTCACATTGGTGTCAAAGCGCATGAAGAAGCTCCATCTGATGGACTTTTGGAGTCTCTTGATTATGAATCATTTGACACATGCGAACCATGCCTCATGGGCAAGATGACCAAGACTCCATTCTCGGAACAATGGGCGAGCAACCAACTTGTTGGAAATCATACATACCGATGTGTGCGGTCCAATGGCGTTGAGGCTCATGCGGAGGATATCGTTATGTTCTCACTCTCACAGATGACTTGAGTAGATATGGGTATGTCTACTTGATGAAACACAAGTCTGAGACCTTTGAAAAGTTCAAGGAATTTCAGAATGAAGTAGAGAATCAACGTGACGAAAGATAAAATTCTTCGATCGGATCGTGGAGGAGAATATTTAAGTCACAATTTGGTACACACTTAAGAAAATGTGGAATCGTTTCACAACTAACGCCGCTGGAACACCTCAAGCGTAGCGGTGTGTCGAGCGTCGTGTCGCACTCTATTGGATATGGTGCGGTCTATGATGTCTCTTACTGATTTACGCTATCATTTGGGGATCGCTCTAGAGACAGCTACATTCACTTTAAATAGGGCACCGTCTAAGTCCGTTGAGGCGACACCGTATGAATTATGGTTTGGGAAGAAACCTAAGCTATCGTTTCTAAAAGTTTGGGGATCGATGCTTATGTCAAGAAACTTCAACCTGAAAAGCTCGAACCCAAGTCGGAAAAATCGTCTTCATAGGATACCCTAAGGAAACCGTGGGTATACCTTCTATAAGATCGAGGGCAAGATCTTTGTTGCCAAGAGCGGATCCTTTACGGAAAAAGTTTCTCTCAAAGAAGTAAGTGGGAGGAAAGTAGAACTTCGATGAAGTACTACCTCTTGAGCAGGATAGTAGTGCAGCTCGGAAAATGTTCTGTGATGCCTACACCAAGCGAAGAGGAAATTCATGATGATGATCAAGGTACTTGGATCAAGTTGCTCTTGAACCGTGGGTCCACTAGGACACGTTCCGCACCAGTGAATGCAGCAACCCTGTCTTGGAAATCATGTTGTTAGACAACAATGAACCTTGAACTATGAAGAAGCGATGGCGGGCCCGATTCCAACAAATGGCTAGAAGCCATGAAGTCGAGATAGAATCCATGTATGAAAACAAAGTGTGGACTTTGGTGACTTGCCCGATGATCGTGACGATAGAAAACAAATGGATCTTTAAGAGAGAAGGCGGACGCGGATGGTAATGTCACCATCTATAAAGCTCGACTTGTCGCTAAGGGTTATCGGCAAGTTCAAGGGATTGACTACGATGAGACTTTCTCTCCGTGGCGAAGCTTAAGTCCGTCCGAATCATGTTAGCAATTGCGCATACTATGATTATGAGATATGGCAGATGGGCGTCAAAACAGCGTTCCTTAGCGGATATCTTAAGGAAGAGCTGTATATGATGCAACCGGAGAGTTTTATCGATCCTAAGAATGCTAACAAAGTATGCAAGCTCCAGCGATCCATTTATGGGCTGGTGCAAGCATCTCGGAGTTGGAACATTACGCTTTGATGAGATGATCAAAGCGTTTGGGTTTATCTGAGACTTATGGAAGCCTGCGTTTACAAGAAAGTGAGTGGGAGCTCTGTGGCATTTCTCATATTATATGTAGATGACATACTTTTGATGGGAAATGATATAGAATTCTTGGACAACATTAAGGCCTACTTGAATAAGTGTTTTTCAATGAAGGACCTTGGAGAAGCTGCTTATATATTAGGCATCAAGATCTATAGAGATAGATCGAGGCGCCTCATAGGTCTTTCAAAGCACATACCTTGATAAGATTTTGAAGAAGTTCAAAATGGATCAGTCAAGAAGGGTTCTTGCTGTATTGCAAGGTGTGAGATTGAGCTCAGCTCAATGCCCGACCTGACAAAAGATAAAGAAGAGATGAGTGTCATCCCTATGCCTCAGCCATAGGATCTATTATGTATGCCATCTTGTGTACTAGACCTGATGTAAACCTTGCCGTAAGTTTGGTAGGAAGGTACCAAAGTAATCCGGCAAGGAACAACTGGACAGCGGTCAAGAATATCTGAAGTACGAAAAGGACAAAGGACATGTTTCTCGTTTATGGAGGTGACGAAGAGCTCGTCGTAGCAGGTCACGTCGGGCTAACCGACAGATCTGAATGACTCTAAGTCACAAACCGGATCACGTGTATATGTTGAATGGTGGAAGCGATGGCTAGTGCAGGCTGCAAGCGAAGCGTCGTGGCGGGATCTACATGTGAGCGGAGTACATGGCAGCCTCGGAGGCAGCGCATGAAGCAATTTGGGTGAAGGTTCATCACCGACCTAGGAGTCATACCCAATGCGTCGGGGCCGATCAAACTCTTCTGTGACAACCTTGGAGCTATTGCACTTGCCAAGAGCCAGGTTTCACAAAGACCAGGCACATCAGCGTCGCTTCAACTCCATCCGTGAAAATGTTCAGGATGGAGACATAGAAATTTGTAAAAAGTACATACGGATCTGAATGTCGCGAGATCCGTTGACTAAACTTTCTCTTCATGGGCAAAACATGATCAACACCAGAACTCTATGGGTGTTCGATTCATCACAATGTAACTAGATTATTGACTCTAGTGCAAGTGGGAGACTGTTGGAAATATGCCCTAGAGGCAATAATAAAAGCATTATTATTATATTTCCTTGTTCATGATAATTGTCTTTTATTCATGCTATAAGCTGTATTATCGGAAATCGTGATACGTGTGAATACATAGACCACAATCGTCCCTAGTGAGCCTCTAGTTGACTAGCTCGTTGGTCGACAGATAGTCATGGTTTCGACTATGGACATTGGATGTCATTGACAGCGGGATCACATCATTAGGAGAATGCGTGATGGACAAGACAATCTAAGCATAGCACAAGATCGTGTAGTTCGTTTTGCTAGAGCTTTTCCAATGTCAAGTATCTCTTCCTTAGACCATGAGATCGTGTAACTCCGGATACCGTAAGAGTGCTTTGGGTGTACCAAGCGTCTGGCGTAAGCGGGTGACTATAAAGGTGCACTCGGTATCTCGAAAGTGTACATTGGGTTGACACGGATCGAGGCTGGGATTTGTCCTCCGTATGGCGGAGAGGTATCTCTGGGCCCTTTCGGTAATGCATCATCATAATGAGCTCAAAGTGACTAAGTGGTTAGTCACGGGATCATGCATTCTGATGCGAGTAAAGTGACTTGCGATAGCGAGACTGAACAAGGTATTGGGATCTGCAGCGATCGAGTCTCGGGCAAATAATATACCGATTGACAAAGGAATTGTATCTGAGGTTTGATTGAATCCTCGACATCGTGGTTCATCCGATGAGATCATCGAGGTATGTAGAACCAACATGGGTATCCAGATCCCTGTTGGTTATTGAGGGAGGCATCTCGGTCATATCGCATATCTCCCGAACCGTAGGGTCTACACAAGGTTCGGTGGCGCTAGGGTTTGTAGAGATATTAGTATGCAGTAACCGAGTTGTTGAGTCCGGATGAGATCCCGGACGTCACGAGGAGTTCGGAATGGTGGAGGTAAAGATTTTATATAGGAAGTCGAGTTTACATTGCAGGAAAGTTTTGGGGTCACCGGTATTATCTGGGGACCACGGAAGAATCGAGGGTCCACCGATGGGGCCACCTATCCGGGAGGGCCCCATGGGCTGAAGTGGCGTGGGAACCAGCCCTGGTGGGCTGGTGCTTCACCTGGGCCCAAAGCGCCTAGGGTTGGAAACCCTAGGGGCCGTTGCCCAGGGCATCGCCCCACGGTTGGAAACCCTAGAGGCGTTGCCCCCAGGCATCGCCCCAGTTGGAAACCTAAGGGGCCGTTGCCCCAGGAGTTGCCGTTGCCCCCCATCTAGATGGGATCTCCAAGGGGCATCGCCCCTAGCCCCTATATAGTGGAGGAGGAAGGCAGCAAGACCCGCATCTTGGCACCTCCTTCCCCTTGCACACCTCCTCCTCCCATGGGCGGCTTGGCGAAGCCTGCGGATCCTGCTGCATCCACCACCGCGCCGTCGTCTGCTGGATCTTCATCAACCTCTCCTTCCCCCTTGCTGGATCAAGAAGGAGGAGGCGTCCCGCTGACCGTCACGTGTGTTGAGCAGCGGAGGTGCCGTCCGTTCGGCGCTAGGATCTCCGGTGATTGGATCACGGCGTGTACAACTACCTCAACCCCGTTCTTTTGAGCGCTTCGCTCATGATCTACAAGTGGTATGTAGATGCATCTCCATGACTCGTTGCTTAGATGAACTCATAGATGGATCTTGGTGAAACCGTAGGAAAAATTTTAATTTTCTGCGTTCCCCAACGAGGCATCCTTAATTAGTCAATCCCTTACTTTCACTTTATTTGTATCATTCCGCTTTTGATAGCATATATATATATATATATATATATATATATATATATATATATATATATATATATATATATATATATATATATATATATATATATATATATTCATTACAACATGTTGCACCGTGCATCTTAGTACTGACCAAACACACCAAGGGCTTATGTCCTCCGGCTTTATGGTGTGATAAAGTCTGCACACTTTCACAAGTGCGGCACCCGAACTTATAGCATATTGTGATGCAACAACAATTAGAGGACGTCTAACTTGTTTTTGCAGCAATTGACATGTGATGTGATATGGCCAAGTTGTGATGAATGATGAATGACATATTGTGATGTATGAGATCATGTTCTTGTAATAGGAATCACGACTTGCATGTCGATGGAGTATGACAACGGCAGGAGCCATAGGAGTTGTCTTTATTTTGTATGACCTGCGTGTCATTGAAGAGCATCATATAATTTACTTTACTTTATTGCTAAGGCGTTAGCCATAGAAGTAGAAGTAGTCGTTGGCGTGACAACTTCATGGAGGCACAATGATGGAGATCATGATGATGGAATCATGGTGTCATGCGGTGACAAGATGATCATGGAGCCCGAAGATGGAGATCAATGGAGTTTTATGATATTGGCCATATCATGTCACTACTATATAATTGCATGTGATGTTTATTATGTTTATACATCTTGTTTACTTAGAGCGACGGTAGTAAATAAGATGATCCCTTACAACAATTTCAAAGTGTTCTCCCCTAGCTGTGCACCGTTGCTAAAGTTAAAGTAAGCTTCTAAGCACCACGTGATGATGGGTGTGATGGATTCTTACGTTCACATACAGCGGGTGTAAGACAGATTTACACCATGAAACACTTAGGGTTAACTTGCGAGCCTAGCATATGCAGACATGGCCTCGGAACACGGAGACCGAAAAGGTCGAACACGAGTCGTATAGAAGATCGATCAACATGAGAATGTTCACCGGCGATGACTAGTCCGTCTCACGTGATGATCGGACGCGGCCTGGTCGACTCGGATCGTGTATCACTTAGATGACTAGAGGGATGTCTAATCTGAGTGGGAGTTCATTGTAATAATTTGATTAGATGAACTTAATTATCATGAACTTAGTCTAAAACTTTTGAATGATATGTCTTGTAGATCAAATGGCCAGCGCTCATGTCAACTTGAACTTCAACGCGTTCCTAGAAAACCAAGCTGAAAGATGGCGGCAGCAACTATCTGACTGGGTCCGGAACTTGAGATCATCCTCATAGCTGCAGGAAACAATATGTCCTAGAAGGACCGCTAGGTGGCGCTCCGTCCCGGAGAACAAGACATTATGAATGCTTGGCAGTCTCGTCTTGATGATTACTCCCTCGTTCGAGTGCGGCATGCTTTCTGACTTAGAACAAGGGCTCCAAAAGCGTTTTGAGCATCACGGAGCATATGAGATGTTCGAGGAGCTGAAACTTGTTTCCAAGCTCACGCTTGGTCGAGAGATATGACATCTCCGACAAGTTCTATAGTTGTAAGATGGAGGAAAATAGTTACATCGGTGAGCACATTCTCAAGATATGCAGGGTTGCACAACCGTATGACCCGGCTGAATATTAACCTCCACGATGGGCGGTCATTGACAGAATCCTCGATCGCTTCCACCAAGCTACAAGAGCTTTGTGATGAACTACAATATGCGAGGATGGTAAAGACCATTCTGAAGTATTCTCTATCTGAAGTCAGCCGAGGTTGAAATCAGAAAGAACATCAAGTGTTGATGGTCAATAAGACCACTAAGTTTAAGAAGGGCAAGGGCAAGAAGAACTTCAAGAAATGCGGCAAGGAGGTTGGCCCGATAAACAAGTTGCGGAAGAAGTCAAAGAATGGACCCAAACACGAGGCTGAGTGCTTTTATTGCAGGGAAGGGTCCTTTGGAGCGGAACTGCCCCAAATACTTAGCGGACAAGGGCGGCAACACCAAAGGTATATTTGATATACATGTAATTGATGTGTACCTTACGAGTATAAGTAGTAACTCCTGGGTATTTGATACTCAAGATCGATCTATATGGATCGCGTGCGTATGCAGTGCGTGGCAACGTCGCGCGGACCTGATAAGTCCGGCCGGACACAAAACAGACCAAGCTCTTTTGAGCTCCGTCGTGTCTCGCGATGCTGAGGCGCCGCACACCCACTATGCTTCACAGGCGAAGTAATGGATCATCAAATCCTCGAAGGTTTAAACCGTCAATATTGAATCCTGATGATTATGAGACCCGCGTT
The DNA here is from genome assembly GCA_021605205.1 of Aegilops longissima. Classification (NCBI taxonomy): domain Eukaryota; kingdom Viridiplantae; phylum Streptophyta; class Magnoliopsida; order Poales; family Poaceae; genus Aegilops; species Aegilops longissima. Next base: position 41,663 of record JAHIAM010001737.1, read on the forward strand.
TGGATCAAGAAGACTATCTCTTCATCCACATGGCCCGCGGTGGCGATCTTCCGCCATCAAATACCTCCCCTCAAGCTTAAAGTACCAGCCCGGCATTGGCTCAACACTTGCGGTGAGTCAATGGGAGCTGGGAGGACCTGAAGCGCATTCCTCGATAACTTCAGGGGCTTATGTGCGACCACCGGCGATGACCTAAGCCACATAATTCAGCAGCGAACCAGATCGGCGGACAATTACAGACACGGTTCTTAACCAAGAAACCAAATAGTCGACTGTCCGGATCACGGAGGCCCTAATGGCCTTCAAGCATAACATCGTGACGAGTGGCTTGCCCGGCACCTAGGCAGGAAAAGCCCGAAATCCATGGCAGCCCTCACATCACTCATGACCAGCTTCTGCGGGTGAGGACAACTGGCGCTGCGCAGCAACAACCTCGGCAAAAATTGGCAGTCCGGACTTCAAGGACCCGAAATGGCAGGCAGCGTCGTAACAAAACAAACGCCGCGTGCTTGGCGACAATATTGAGATCACGGCAGTCAATGCGGATTAATCTAAACCGGTCAGCGAAAAGCCATTCAAAGAACTACTCGGGTCCGTCAATTTGGACGAATACTCGACGCTTGTGCGGATACGGCACCCCGAAAACCAGCTAACCACCAGCAGGGACTGGGTATTTAAGACGACAAGTTAATTGCCGAAAGCAATGACAAGGGCTGCATAGCGATAGCGGGGCGAGACAACCACGAACAATAGAGGGACAGAAGGGTTTCCCCACAGGTGGACAGTGAACATGATATCATAGCACATACCCAAAGGGCGAGGCGTGCACTCGGGATGTCTGGCGATGGAGCAGTTGCCCAGTTCAATCCATGGTCCTCCCGATCACTTTTGACCGAAGTGACCACCCCACAGCATCCGCCACGGTGGATTCCCTTTTGGTCTTAGACCCAATGGTCGATGGATTTCACCTAACAGAGTCACGATGAATGGCGGCGGCTTTAACTTGCTTTACCCGGAATGAGTCATAAAATGGGCATAAACCCTCAAAGTTAAACCTACCAAAAGCGACCTTTAAAGGCCATACCAGGTGTAAAGCCAATTATGGAGCTCAATTACACTGAAGTGGTCTTGGATCCCGGATAACTTCGAAGCGGTTAATCTTGACATAGTCCCGTTCGCGATGGCTATCATGCCTTGCTCGGGCGCGTGCAGCGTTTGCAAAGTTCAACCTTGGTGCCTTTTCTTGCATACCTCAAGCTCAGATGCGGGCCTCGAGTCATCCGCAGTCACTTGGAAACTTTGAGCGTTCTCTCATGCGGAGGAACATATCTGAAGGCTAGCTTCTGGGGTTTAGCCTCCTTGATCTCGTGGTAGATCCACTCTGTAAACATCCACAATATCAATATCAATCAAAGCGGAGCGTAGGGTTTACCTCCATCAAGAGGGCCCGAACCAGGGTAAACATCATGTCCCTTGTCTCCTGTTACCATCGCCTAGAGGCATGATTGGGACCCCCTACCGAGATCCGCGGTTTTGACACCGACATCGGTGCTTTCATTGAGGATTCCTGCGTAGCCGTCACCCGATGAAGCAGTGGCCTCTTCAATCAACAACAGCGCGGTCTGGGTGAGACCTTTCTCCCGGACAGATCTTATGACGGCGAAAAACCCATCTTGTAACAACTCCCTTGGCCATCTAGAGCAGATCGAAAACTCGCCCTGTACGTCAGTCAGTTTGAAACCTAAACTTCGGCCGATATCCGCGGGACTTGATCCTCGATGGATCCCGAGCCACAATAAAGCGGCATGGCGCTCACGTGGGCATGACCTAACTCGCCGTCGGACCCAAGCGCCTTGGGCTGCTGCCGGATCCGCTCCGACTCATAGTCAAGATCGTCGCTCGAATCGAGGCGGATGGCTGGACACGCCTCGGGGCGGCGCAATTCCCTCGGCGATGGGCCGAACGCCTTATCCCACATAAATCCCATGACTCGGTGCGGACTCGAATCCTCTGCGCCCTGCCGGTCGAATCCGATTAGGCGCCGATCATGGAATTCACCGTTCGGACATCTTCGGCTTTTCGCCCTTGGCGATATCATAAATTCATTAAAGCATCTCTACGCTATCCGGGAAGCCTGGCGAACTTCGGCCGGGGCGGTTAGGGCAGCGGATGGCGAAAAATTCAGATCACCCACCACCCACTTCACAGCCATCGGCGATTTAACAAGCGTACTGCGACTCGACTCGAAGACATCGACGGTATGGGCGGCGATGCGGAGACTACCAAGAACCCGATGCCTACGGGTTGCTGGAAAACCACCTCGTCATACGACACCATAGTGGACACCCCAAAAGATGGGGGCGGCGAAGAAGCGGCGGAGGCCGATTCCTAAAGAAACAACTAGCCTTGAAGCGTCAGCGGCGCGCTCATCCATACAGCAAGAATGGAGATTCCGGCACAGGAATAATAAAACCCCGGAAAGTGCGATGACAACTCTCGGCCTGATCAGTAGCGGGGAGGAGGCAGAAGCAAGCCCTCGGGAGAGGCGGCGAGGCAATGGTCGAGGATGACAACTACTTACCTCCCTCGAGAGGCAAGGCAAGCCTGGCGATGACAGAGCTAATAGTGCACGAGGATCCCGTCGAACAAGAAGCGTTTTGGGCGCAGGCTAATAGCCCGGCAAACAGCCTAAGAAAAGCAACAACAGCTTCAAGCTGATCAAGACCTCTTGGTGAAATGGATGGACGAGGTCTCGCTGACCGAAATCTGGTCAAGCGCCCTCAAAAGTAACCCATGTAAGTTGCTCCCCGATTAGAGGCGCGTACGGTACCCCTGTCTGGCGGACCGACCACCCCATGGCGCGATAGAGGCGTGTAATCCCTCCACCAAACCGTACCCGACCAGCTCTAAACAAGCGTGAGAGAGCAGCCGGACTTCGAGATATATTGGAGGACAAACAAGAACAATCCAGATCTATCTATGGATCACGTGGGCGCATACGACCCGGCGAGCCGTCGCGCGGATACAACTTCTCGGCGGGCCGAACACAGCGAACCAGCGCTCTCGAGCTACGTCGGCGATATCGCTCAATATGGAAACGCACCCACTATGCTTCAACGGCGAAGTAATGGATCATCAAATCCCTGAAGGTTCAAACCCGTTAATATGAATCTCATGGCTGCGGACCCCTTGATGCGGATTGAGGATATCTTCTCCATATACACATGGCCGGCGGCAATCTTCTGCGCCATCAAATATCTCGCTCAAGCTTAAGGACCAGCTCGGCATTGGCCGCAGCCTGCCCTTGAAGTCAATTGGATCTTGGGAAGACACAGGCCGCATTCTCGACAACTTCGAGAACGTATATGCGACCACGAACCCTTGATGACCTAAGCCACATAATCCAGCCAGCAGACGAATCGGCCAGGAAATTCTGGACACGGTTCGCCTGAAAAATCAAATCGTCGACTGTCGGATCTGAGGCCTCGCTGCCATCAAACATAACATCCGTGTGAGTGGTGGCCCGGCACCTAGGGCGGAAGCGAAATCAATAGCCCTCATCCCTCATGACCCGCACATGCGGGAGAGAGGATAGATTGGCTCGCTTCCGTAGTAACAACCTCAGCCATGGCGGCAGTCCGGATACTAAGGGCCACAATGGCGGGTTGCGTCGAAACAAAACAAAGCGCCGCGTGTGGCGGCGACAATGAGATCGGCAGTCAGCCTGGATTCGGAGCTCAAACCAGTCAACGGAAGAAGCCATTCAAAAAACCCTCCGGGCCCGTCCAATCGGGTTGAATATCGACCACGCTCTTGTGGATACAGGAACCCCGAAAAGCCAACAACCATACCAACATAGATTGTTGGGTATTCAGCGAGGCGAGCAAGTTAATGGCAGCAGTGACAAGGGCTACGGCGATGGCGAGGAAGAGACGGCCATACGAACAACGGAGGACAAAGGATTCCCCCTCAAGTTCAGGCCAGTAAACATGATATCATAGCGCATATTCCCAAGAAATGGAGCGTGCACTAAGGGGCGTATATGCGATGGAGCGGTCGCCCCAAAATTTAACCCATGGTCCTCTTGCCCGATCACTTTTGTTCGAAGACCATCGACTAAGTATCCGCCATGGAGGATTCGCGCATTGGTTTTAGACCCAATGGTTGATGGTTCCTCACGAGAGTCCATGGGCCCGGCGGTAACTGAACCTGCTTTATCAAGATACGATGCGCAAGATGGGCATAGACCCTGAGATTAAACCTACAAGCAGCGACCTTCAAAGGCGTCATACCAAATGTCGAGGCCAATTATGCGGGCTCAGTTACACTTTGGAAGTGGTCTTCGGATCCCGGATAATTTCGGCGAGAGTTAATCTACGACATAGTCCGTTCACCGTGACTATACCTTTCGGATGAACGCGTTTACAAAGTTCAGCAGTGCTGTGCTATGTACCTTAAGCTCAGATGCCAGGCCCTCGTGGAGTCATCGGTTAGCGGAAATGCAGGCAGCTCCTCGAGCGGAGGAGACATACAAGCGGCTCATGGCAGAAGTACGAGCAGCCTTTTGAGGCAATTTACGAGATCCGACGCTAAGCGACCGGATCACGACCAAAGCGGCGCCGGGAACAGCATCAACCAAGACCACACAGCACGTTCGTGCAGCATAATCTGACCCCAACCCCAGCCCTCATGAGTACCAAGACAAACTCTGCGTACATAGTGCATACAGGAGATACCATGGGCATAGGGGAAGGGCACAACCCTATATGAGACCAGTGCGGTTGACCACAGGGGCTCCCAGAAGTGTCGCTCTTTTGTTTATTTTTCTCTTTTATACAGGAACTCAGTCGGTAGACCACCACCCGAACTCGCGATACAACAGCCAGGGGAAGGACAAAGGCGCGGCAGGCTTACTCGGGTGGTCTCCATCACGAGCATGCAATTTGTTACATACAACATCCGGCCCACCACGGAGAGATGTTGGAAATATGCCTAGAGGCAATAATAAAAGCATTATTATTATATTTCCTTGTTCATGATAATTGTCTTTTATTCATGCTATAACTGTATTATCCGAAATCGTGATACGTGTGAATACATAGACCTGTCGTCCTAGTGAGCCTCTAGTTGACTAGCTCGTTGGTCGACGAGATAGTCATGGTTTCGACTATGGACATTGGATGTCATTGACAGGGATCACGTCATTAGGAGAATGCGTGATGGACAAGACAATCTAAGCATAGCACAAGATCGTGTAGTTCGTTTTGCTAGAGCTTTTCAATGTCAAGTATCTCTTCCTTAGACCATGAGATGTGTAACTCCGGATACCGTAGAGTGCTTTGGGTGTACCATAAGCGGCCTGAAGGTAATATTTTAAATTAAACAAGTGTTGCTTAGCCATATGAACAAAGTTTTCAGCGCCAGGATAACACATTGCGAATTCACTCAATAATTACATCCACGGGCACTCATCCGCAATCTTGCGGGCACCCTTAGGACAGCCTTATAGTAAAGTTGGGCGTCGATGCTCCTTGCCCGCTGGTGGCGCGTCGGTGATTAGCTTCTCCGCATCCAGCTTGCCCCAATGCACCTTTGCGGGCAAGGGCCCGGCAACACCTTCAATCGGCGGGCGCGATAACCTCCACCCGAGGGCCGCATCCACCAGCCGTCGCACAAGGCGAAGTAGCTCCGGCATGGCCTCTCCGGGCCACGCGGGACTTGAGCCCCTTCATGCCTGCTCGGCCACCTTGTGGCTCGACCAGCTGCTTACTGGTGCTAGAAACCCGGATGGCGGCCTCGACATCTTGAGACCGGAAGACCTTCTCCGTTGAGCTCCCTCCTCGGCTCGGTAGAATGTGGCGGCATCGAGACACGCTCGAGCAGATCTGCAATACAGAGAGCTCGAATTGGGTAAGTATCACGTAATTTGCATTCACATGCTTGCTTTGCATGAAAAATGCCTTACCGCGCTATCTTCTTCATCAATTCAACCTCTGAAGGCCTTATGGGCCTCGGCCTTGGCGGTTCTAGCACTTTGAGGCCGAGGCTCGGACTCTCGAGTCTTTGAGTCACGCTCCAAACTCTCATGCTTTTCCATGAGGCACGGAGCTCTTCTGCCCGCCCCCTGCCTCTTGCTTTTCTCCTCTGCCCGTTCCGTGGCGCATTGCGTTGACGCGGACACGGCCTCCTTGAGCCGCCACCTTGTTCGTGGCCCTGCAGTCCATGTTATCCTTGTTATTTTATGCTAACCTAAATCCTTTTACAGGTACACATTCAGCGGTGTTACTCACCTTCTTTGTCTTGGAGCTGCTTCGGCGGCCGAGCTCTTGCGGACCGCTCGAGCTCCTTCAGCCACCGACCTCCGTGGTCGGCTGGCGGAGTCGCAGCGAGCGCAACCCATATTGACATAATTTTTAGCAACCTGCGTTTATCTTTTTAAGATCCTCGATCCGGCTTTTCTTTCCGAACACCCCGAGCATCGGGGCTCTGTCTATCGGTATTACTTTGCATATGTTAACTTCTTACCTCAAAGCACGATAGAAGGCTATTGCGAGGCTTCGGTCAGCCCGCCTTTGGCGAGCTGCACCTTGAATCACCGCACTCATAATAGTGCGGTGTTCTTCTCGATGGGCGCTCGGCGCCTCCAACAAGTGCCGGCGCCTCGGTTGGGCCGGAAGCCGCCCGGTGTCCGTCTTGCCCTTGATCGAAGGGCGCCTGCCGGACTCCGGAACCACTGCGGGTTCCGTTGTGGAGTCAGCGCGAAGTCCGGAGGCGCCTTGTGGCCTCCGGACCTCCCCTGGGTCCCTTGGAGAATCCCGCCCGGCGTCTTCGGCGTCGCGAGGGTGGCGGTGGGATGGAGTCTACATCCGGCGAAGCCAACGACCCTTCGATGAAGCGGGAGATCATCAACCGGACTACAGGTAGCATGCGGCGTTAGAATGACACTATGTGGGCAGCAAAGAAATATAAATCATTAGGAATCCGGATATTTACGATCTCGGAGGCTGGCCCTTGAAGGCCATTCTTCCGCTAGCGTTGATGTTGGCGGAGCTGTCCGGGGAATAGTCCTTCCCTCTTGGACCCTCCGGCCTCCCGGTTGGAAGCCTTCCTCTTCCTCTCTCCCTCCTCGGGAGAGTCCTCTTCCTCCTCCTCATTTTGGGAGGAGTCAGCCCCAGTCGTCGGACACCTGAAGCAGGCACTCTTGAGCACCGTGGCCTCCTTCTTGGCCTTCTTCTCCGGCACCACGTGCGGTGCGGAACCAGCAACCTCGCTAGGCGGCGTCTCTTGGATTTTCGGCATAGGGCAGACGGGTAATTGCTCCGCCTTCTTCATCGATCTGTCAAAGGAAAGAATTAAAACCGCATAAGTCAAACTATGAAAAACAAGTGTCTCGTAAAGGGTAGAATCACTTACCTCGTCGGCTGGCGCTTGAGTGAAATCCGCGATCTTCCGTCGCGGATCACGGGCCAGCGCCCTTGAACAGCACCTTCGAGCGCTGCGTTGTTCGAAGAGCTTGTTCAGCGCTGGTGCTGTTCGGATCGAACTCCATAGATTGAATGCCGCTCTTGGCATGGGAGAATCCGGGGCGAGCATGACTTGGACCACGTTAACCAGCGAGCTTCTTCACCAGCTTCTTGATACAGTGCAGGTCCGTCGGCTCCTTCAAACTGCCCACCAAGCCCTTCTCTTTCCGGGAGGTGAGCTGCGTGGGGATACAGATCTAAACTTCGGGGCGCGCCCATTTAGTCGCGGCTCGGTGATTAGAACCACCCGATTGCCACCTTGTGGATCCCGAAGGCCTTGAACCAAAGGGCGTTGGGCATCTTGCCCAACATGGCGCCCCGCCTCCGGCAGAATGCCCTTCACTACCTTGACGACATTGAAGGTCTTGAGCCACAAGCGAAGTGGGGCTGGATCGAAGGAAGGCCTCTTTGACGATAGCCGAGATGTTGAGGATGAAGTTGGCCGGATCATAAATCCAGGCCGTAGTAGAACATGGCCCCGGACAAAGGGTGAAGTGGAAAGCCGATCCGCGGAGGAAGTGGGAAAGAAAGACAACCCTCTCATGGGGCCTGGGGTGGGGATGAGCTGCCCTCGTCCAGGCAGCGGTGTGCGATGCTGGAGAGGTATCTGGCGTCGCCGGATTTGGCGATTGCTCCTCCTTAGCGGTGGAGGCCAACCATTTACCTCCGCTCCGGACATGGTCGGAGAAGGTTGAGGCGAGATCTTGCTGAACTTGGGCGCTGGAGCTCAGTCTTGTGAGATGGATAAGCAAAGGAGGAAGAAGGCGTGGGTGAGAAGGTGAATCCTTATCCCTTATATGGTAGGCGAAATCTCGCGTCCCCCACCGGCCTGGTAAAACCGCTTATCTCCCAAAGCGTCACC